>JAECUM010006419.1:0-66184 GCA_016617855.1 Megalonaias nervosa | reverse complement strand
TTTTAACATTTCTTCTTGAAAGTCAAAAGGGTCCGAAGCGTGAGTGTGGTACCATGCGTAGAAAGCTTCTCGTTGTTCGGTACGCATGTTGTCGGGGTCGTAGTAGTGAGCCTCAGGCAAATGGGGTAGAACGGCGTGTTGATTGGCTTCGGTATTGAAAAGTGTGGAAAATAGCCTTTGGCCATTTCTGTCATGCCAAACGTTTTAGGCATGCGGCTCAAAGGCATAGCCAAGTAACTCATTGAATCTTTAAACTGTACGTGTCCCACTTGCATGGAAATGATTTTGACTCCGTTCAAAGTGACTTTCGGACGTTCGGTACTTTGTTCCGTATAGTATCTCAACAGAAATTGTCCATCGTATCCCGAGAAATTGTGAGCCATCACCGTGGCATGGCGATGACAATCTCCGTAACGTTCGATATCTTCTTGGCTCCACGTCTCGTCGATAGGGTTTAAGATCCATTGGGCAAAATCAGCCAGTGTGTTCGATCCCCGAAAGATTTTTTCACGTCCTCCAGGAATCTTGCTGCAGTAAGGGCAATGAGTCAAGATAGGCTCTTGGATGCACTTCTCGCACGCTCGGTGAGCCACGCAGAAATTAGGAATGTGAATGCCAGTCTCTTGCATGCATTCGAAATCGAAAAAGATGAGATTCCCTTTCTTCTTCTGGTCATTCTCTTCTTCTTCTTCATGTTTGGAATGGTATTTTTGAATGTAGCATTGGTGTTCCAAGTCCACGGTTTGGCGACAAATGTGACATCGCTTCTTTCCTGAACAGACGTGCGCCTTGGCACTGTTGGTACGTATGCCTTGTCCACAAGTAGGGCACAAATCTCAAGAGCTGACAAGCACATTTCTGCTGTGAACCTTGCGTCTTTAGGTGTTGTTGGTAACAGGCAGGACTGACAAACGTGCGCTGACAAGCAGAGCAATGCGCTCGTTCTTGTCCTTCGTCCAGACAGGGTGTAGAAGCTAAACATCCTGAGCATTTCGATCCGCAATGCTTATGTTGCTCTCGATTGTTATAGCCATAGTCACATTTCTCACAGTAATAACTGTATCCCAGGAATGCAGTGATACTGGTAATAGCATCAAAATGTTCATCGTGATGATAGACGTGAATGTATTTTCCGTCTTTAAAATCTTTACCTCGAAACAACAGAGGTCCGCGCACTTCTTGAGGGTGAACTTTCAAGGTGTAACGTGGAGCCAAGACGTCTTGCAACTTTTGCATTTCAGGAATGCCGCGGGGTGTGTCTTTAGCTAACCCCGCTTGCTGTAACAGGAGTTCTGCTTCTCTTTGTTGTTTGGCTCGGTCCGATCGTTGAATAGTTTTCCAGGCTCTTTTCCATTCTACCGTATCGTTCTTGTCAGCATACGTTTGTCCCACCACGATGGCACGGGCTAAGCACATCTTGTCTTTTGGATTGTTAATTTGGACGAGACTACGCTTGAGGTTACGCAGGTTGTCTACCAACATCAACTTTTTTTTACCTGTCCCTTGGGGAAGAGACACGTGGGTCATGTACAGTGTCGCTTTTCCGTCCGTGATGTGAAATTTGTCGTTAGATTGTTGTACGTGTTGAATCTTGTCCATGATTTTGGAAGGTGTCAATTCAGTTGGACTGCTAAACTCGATCCAAACGGGAGACTTCAAATTGTCGTGATGAATAGAAAGTCTCAAGCGATCGTCTTCTTTGGCTTGACATTGCCGTTTTAGTGTGATTAACAAAGAATCCCACACATCGGCGATGAACCCTTCTGCTTTTCCAAGGGTACGTCAGACTTGAAATCTTTAAACTTCACTGCGTACGTGTAGGCCGTGGTTCTAAATTTTCTGGAAGAGCGTTTGTCCGTCTCCCGAATATGGTAGTACTTTTCAGGTTTTACGGATGGTAATGGACTTTGATTTGGTGTAGACTCTTTAGGCTTCGATTCTGGTTCACTCATCTCATCTTCAAAATCGCTGGCATGAATTTGTGCCAAGACTTCAGCTACTGTGCGAGGCGATAAATCACGTTTCTGCCTCTTGCTTTCTTCTTCTTCTTTCTTTCCGAAATGATGCGATCGTTTCATCTTGAAGGCAAAAAGTCAAATGACTACCTGTGAAACACCATGAACCCCTATATATCTATGTCAGACCAGGGCATATATAAAGGGCTAGTGACTCCCCTCTCAGTATTCATTTCGCTCTCAAGCCGGCCAGCACAATGGAAGAACCCACACAGATCGAACTTCTGATTAGAGCATTGCGAGGTGTGATAAGAAAGTTTTCTTCAGACAAGCCAACGGACTACTCTCCTTCCTTTCGAGATAAAAGTCAAGATACTTGCTATATCTGTCAAAAGAAAGGGCATTGGGCTACAGAATGTCCAGACCGTCAAAGAAGCAAGGTCAGTGTCAAAAGAAACAAAAGTCAAGATACCTGTTATCATTGTCAAGAGAAAGGACATTGGTCTTCAGAGTGCCCTAAGAAACAACAGGAGCAGGAGAAGGAGGAAGAAGAAACAGAGGTAACCTCGACAAAAGAAGAACCCCGACACGTTCAGAAAGAGAAGACAGAAAAGAAAAGAAGACGAGAAAAATGTGAGGAAGAAGAAGAGGAAGAAGAGGAAAAAAGTGTAAAAGTGAAGAAATTGAAAAAACAGAGAGAGAGTGAAAGAAAAAAGACAAAGAAGAAATCTATGAACTTTTTTAAAAGTGTTGTGTTGTGTTATGTTGTGATATTGAATTGTAAAAAATTGTAACAGAATAGACCAAACTGAAAAAAACGTAAGTGTCTCTTGGGTTTCATTATTTAGAAATAATAAGGACCTACACTCATACACTCACAACACGTACATCATAGGGTTAAAGAAGGGATTTTGAGTTTTAATTGATTTTGGCAAAATGAATAGTCACTCTTTTCGAGAGTATTGGGTAGCCCTGAAAAGGACTGTTGAGTGTTTGTTTTTTTCCTTAGAACAAACTCAGGAACGAGAATCAATTCGCTTTAACTGTCTTAAGCCTTTGCCACGGCCAAGGCCTACTTGTGGACTTGCTCCTGTCAATGATCTAGTAGATATCACTAGGGGTGGTATCTCTGGTGTAGTCACAGGGTTAGGTTGTTTGGCTCGGGAAGGTCTTTTTCTCTTGGGTCGTAATAAAGAAGTCTGATACATTTGTTTCAGACTTCTTAACTCGGCCAAAATGTCCAAGAGTACCGTGACCGTTTGACTTTCGCTGTTCTCCTTCTCTCCTAGACTTTGTTTCTTCTCTACTGCTTCTTCTTCCTGTTGTTTCCTTCTTGCCTCTTCTTCTTCTTCTCGCTGTTTCTGTTCAAGAAGAAATACTTGCTCTGCTTCTTTCTGCTGCTGTAAAAATTTCTCCAATTCTTCTCTCTGTCTTTGTTTAAAATCGTCGACACGTGGTAATGAAGGAGAAAGTGGCGAAGGTACTGGTACCGGAACAAATTCTTGGGAAGAAGATAAAAAATCTACTAAATCCCAGTTGAAATCAACCTCTTCGGGAAGTAGCACTGTGTTCACTTTGGTAGCTGCTGCTGTACCATTACTTCTCGTCTCCACAGCCGGTGCACCCCAATTCATTGTCTTCTTAGGTTCCGTCATGTTTCACAAAACAATACCGCATCGATTCACTGCGCACAGACGCTAGTGTGCCTATATAGGAAATGTGACGTCACAGGTAGCTCTCTTCGGATTGGAAGACAGACTCCGCGAAGTGACTGAATTTTGTAACGCGTGTTGGGATTGGTGAACCCTTTCAATCCGTTTCGATCCGGTCTTCCACTATAAATCAACGCGGTTCACTTCATTCCCTTCACCTGTTCTCGTCACAGAGAAGATGTTGATCGACGTAGAATCCTCTACTTTGGTATCCTCAATGCTGTTCCGTACAGACTTACCCATGTATGTGAAAACAAAATGGACTGTCATCCGGATCACCGGGGCCACTCTTTGGAAAAGAAGATGTTATGTGGAAAGACAAGGCTGTCTTAAGCGGACTCTCATCTACGGACCAGAAGTGAGACACAGTTTAAGACAAACTTTGAGAAATTTGAGGAAGAAAAGAAGACCTATGCGATGTCCTGTATGTTAACGGAATAGTGTTAACATCACATAACAAACAACGGCCCTTTTCAGGGCCACTTCCAATGCCTCGAAAAGATCTTAATTTTCATTTGGTCTCCACCCTAAACGAATATATATAAAACCCTTCCTCTACTAAAAACACGAACGCTCTTGATTCGTGTTTGTCTATAGCCCTCTCTCAGGTAGCCTGACGTCACAGTACTTCTCTTTTTGCTACATTGTTACCAGTGTGACGTCATGCCACCTGTCGCTTATCGCTCTACAAACCCACAGTCTCCTAGTCGCCGCTCTACAAAATTTCCATTGTCGCTATACAGGCCCAGGGTGTTCTAGTCCCTCTACTCAATTTTCCATTGTCGCTATACAGGCCCAGGGTGTTCTAGTCCCTCTACTCAATTTTCCATTGTCGCTATACAGGCCCAGGGTGTTGACCTATTTCTTGGGGCTATACTGGCCCAGGGGGGGTCTGTAATGCTAATTCCCATTGTCGCTACGGTACCCCACTATACTACTTCCATATACCCACCACAGCAGCCATCTAGAATGTTTTTGTCACGGCTCCTCCTGAACGGAAAGTCATAATGACATGGGGTTTTCACCAAAAGACTTCTTAAGATGTCATTCTTGGTTGAATAGAAATGGTGCTGATCTAGTGTCTAATATAGCTGCCACAGTGACCAGATTGAAAATTCTTCTGAATAAATGGTCATATCATCATGGAGTTTTCCCTACAAATCTTCTTATAATGTTTTGTTGATCTCATATTTAAACAGTGCTGATCCTAGGTCCAGTATGTGGCAATCATGAAAATCTTGTTATGGTGTCTTTTTGGTCCTAAATGGCTAGGTACGGATCTGATTCTACTGAACAAAATCTTACTATAAGATTGAAAAATAAAAAGAAAAAGTTGTTTACTCCAAACTTGAAATTGGCTCTGAATCTAGGTCACCAATTTGCTACAGTGTTTCTACTAATGCTTGTTTATCAGGTTTAACAGAAATGAACTGAATTTTCTGGAAAAATGTCAAATCCAGTGAATAAAGTTATCATTACAATAACATGTAATGAAATAAAAATAAAATTAAAAAATTTAAAACTAACACACAAGCAATTAAATTACATATACATAACATGATATTAACATGATCTCAAAGGATGAGATAGAAACGTAACCATTTGATGTAAACAAACTATAAGTGGGCGTAGTTTTTGCTTCCCTCCCAATCCCAGCTGATATATTTGAAAATTCATCGTGTAGTCTGGACGTGCCGAGAATACTACTACTTCTGAAATGATTGTCATTTCGACATGGAGAGGGAGGGGAGTCACTAAAAGAGTTCTTTAGTTGGCCCTAAATAAAAGTTAGTGGCGATTTGACCTCCAACATGGTCTTCATATTGAAAATGTTGGTGTTGCAACGCCACTAGAACCGGTGGTTGTATTGTCACTGAGTTTGCACCAAACTGCTTTTTACAAATGTAGTCAATCCCTTTTTAAAATGTCGCCACTCTCTGGAGGCCATCATGAAAATCTTGCTGGTGCCAATCCTCCTGAACAAATGGTTATATAAATACGGGATTTCACCACTCATCTGGTAATAAACCTATTTTTGCAATAAACTTAAACTTAGTTTTGTGTGTTCTATAGGTGAAAATGGTATTTATATTTCTTCCAAATATTTCACCACAGTGGCCATCATGAAATCTTCTTGTATCAACTAGCTCTTCCTGAACCGATGATCCTGTCGACATATGGTTTTCACAAACATTTCCTGCAGTATGTACTTGGTCCCTATGTTAAAATAATGGCGTCCTTGTTTGCCATCTTAACAAATCTTATGCGCATATCTCCTAAACAAATTGTGGTATATATGTGAGGTTTACACTTACACTCCATAACAATATGCAGCTGATTCAGAACAAAAAATTATGTTTATCTGACCTCCCAAACCCTAGTGGTCATTTAAAAATGTTAGTACTGTGTATTTTTTTAAATATAATAGTGGCACTGACTTAGGATTTTCACTGAAACACATTTTGCAAGATGAGATCAGTCCGGAATGAAAGTGGTGCGGATGGCACAGAGTTCGAACTACTTGACCTTGGAGTTAAGTCAAAGGTCACAGCTAGCAATTCTGTTCTTCATTCGGCGAATACAAATACAAATAAATTTTGACATGTCATTTTTATTTAGTTCCTTTTGAATAATTTCAATTTTAAATGCTTGTGACCATGATAACAGTGTTGCGTCAATGTCAACGAGGTGGAAAATCTACAAAGAATACTCAAGATGGTTATAATGTTACTAATATATCAACACATATCATAGAAAAGCATTATGTACAATATCGACTGACGATATCAGACCAAAATTTTATAGAAAAAGTTAAAGCATATCTTGCTGCGTTTCTAGAAATGTTGTTATTGTTGGGTTCAACGCCATTTCTCAGCACCATATATGACACGAATATAACTGGCGGAGGAAGAACCTGGGAAAATCCCGTTTAGAACAACCGCCCCACGGGAAGCTACTGACAAGCTTTCACATATATCCACACTTGGAATGAATTGTCTAGCCGACCATCACCTCGCAGGTACATGTTGAACACAGGTATATAAACAAATGCTTGGAGTCAAAATAAAAATAGTTTGTACTCGTATTACTTCTCAAAATATAATGACCACTTTCTTTGCGTAGAAATGCAAATGCATTTTACACAATTTGTTTTCGCCTCTTGGAAGAGATTAGACATTCATGCAATCAACCAGAATTGTAACAGGGAAATGAAATAGATGTTTTTTGACACTTTTTGAAAAACAGTAATTTGTGTGTGTGTGTGTGTACATGACCGTGCCCCTTACAGACAACCATTTATATAAGCATGCGCACGGTAACCTTGGCCTTTCATTTGACTGTCATTCGATCTGTATAAATTAAATGTAAAAAGAGTGTCCTCCTAAATATCTCGTTGATGTTTATATGAATACTTTATTGAGAGATAATAATTAAAATATTTCAATCGGTGCAACACTGGGAAAGGCACTTAGGACCCCTGCATAATATATTAAAACTTAACCCAAACTAATCATTTTGATGTTCGCGTCATATTTGTAAATTTTAAGAAATTCTACATATATTTCACTTTTCTAAAATGAGCAAAACCTATAGTATGTAGAGAAGTAAGGCAAGCAAGGGATGGAGAGAAAGAGCTTAACAAAAGGCCTGACATAGTTAATTTTAGAAGCAATTAATCTGATGTAAAGCTAGTTCTGAAGGAAGGGTATTACCATTCATTCCTCCCTATGGAACACACACACACACACACACACACACACACACACACACACACACAAATCGTATTGTTTGATAACGTTGCGAAAGATTGTTTTCTAAATAAGTTAGGGCGGGGCTTGGAGCTAATTTCGGCAAGGTCTCTTCTCTAAAAGTTTAATTTCTGAACTGGTCATCAGTCCATTATAATGTACTGTGGTAACGGTGCATACAAACATGTGGCCTTTGAATATGGTTTATATAAAAGTGTATTGACTGAGGCGGTCAATTAAGTTTGTTCTGCTATGAATCTTATCTGGTGTTGCGTAATATCAGTAACAGGTGAAATCAGGGGCTTGTGACTTCCTGTAAACCTGATTTACAAAAACTACACCCGATATTGAAGGATAACTCTGAGAGAGAGAGAGAGAGAGAGAGAGAGAGAGAGAGAGAGAGAGAGAGAGAGAGAGAGAATTCTAATCGATATATTGACAGATGAAGCGTTCAGTCTATAGATCCATGAATCTGTGCCCCTTCGTCCCATTGAAAGGCTTAAGGAATTTCGTCTGTTTCATGTTGCTTTTTTCAAATAAAAAAACATATGTGCATAAAAATCATCAATGCTGACGGAATAAAATATGTCCGCATGCATCACAATCAAGAGAAATGAACTTGTTCTCAAATAGCTCTGTATTTCCTATCATTATTATTTTTTAATGGGGTTATGGGGGAAGGTGAAAGTCTCAGATCTGCGGAAAACTGGAAAGATTATAATCGCTCTGAAGTATCTTAAATTTGGTATCAGTGTACTTCATATTAAACTTGTGCAGACGTATTTGATCGGTCAGTGGATTTCATCTTAAACTTGTACAGACGTATTTGATCGGTCAGTGGATTTCATCTTAAACAAGTACAGACAACATATTTTGCTATTTGATCGTCAGATTATTTCATTTCGTGATATTTACAAAAAAATAGTTCACAAAAACAGATACTTAAATAACTTACATAATGTAAAAGAACATAGAATGGGTTATGTTAATAAAATTTTATCAGAACAAATGTCAACAGCAATGATTTTTTTTTTTTTTGCATGTGTGAAATCTTTTTAACAAAATCTTTTTCTCATTATCAAATATATATATATAGAGAAAGAGTATATATATAAGTAAGTATATACATATATATATATATATATATATATATATATATATATATATATATTAGTATTAAGTATATATTAAATAATTAAGTAAAGTAAACCGGACGAACAACATAATTTATCGCCCCTTATGATATCACACCATACGTGGATGTGGCGCTATTTGAGTTTTAGCCAATGAAAATATAGTTCTAAATAATAGCGCGCTAAATCCAAGCTGACAAATCTGAAGGCAAAAGGCATGATGATTTTACTTGAAAATATTTTTGAAAAGTATCCTTTTTTAAACAGCTACTTAACATTTTCGTGCAAAACTTTTTAGATTCGTTAATTGTGTAAGCACTTCGTGGAAAAAGTGTGCATTTC
Organism: Megalonaias nervosa; assembly: GCA_016617855.1. Taxonomy (NCBI): domain Eukaryota; kingdom Metazoa; phylum Mollusca; class Bivalvia; order Unionida; family Unionidae; genus Megalonaias; species Megalonaias nervosa. Next base: position 57,293 of record JAECUM010006419.1, on the reverse strand, counting down.
CAGGAGGCATTTTGTGTATGTAAACATTTATTCGCTTTAGGCCGGCCTGCTTTGTTGAACTGAAATGGCGCTAACTCCTACCCGCACAATGGCGAGACGGTCGCCCCTTCGACCTCTCCAGAGGATGTCAACAGGCAGAGTACCCAATAATAGACTCAATAATAACATCTTCAGAAATGGATTAGGTAAGAGCTTGCACGATTTGATTGAGTTACTTAATTTTTTTTTTTGCTCGCGCCTCATAATTTGTCCCATTGAAACGATGAGGTAGGAAACCTTGGTAACTTGTAAATTTACAACCAGCTTTAGCACCTATATTATAAAACATTGTGTACTTCCATTAGCATGAACCAATAATTTTTTTTATTTGAAAGATAACTCAATCAAAATCTGCACACATGTAATGCTATTTGAAAGAAGCATATAAAAGTTTATTTTATGAAAATATGTTCGAAATTGTATTTTTTATGAATTTAAAAAAAAAAACATCGACTTAATACTGTTTAATACTTAATTATTTTTGTGCCAAAAAGTGGTACCATACCCAGCGTTTTTTTATTTGTAGAGATATCAAAACCAAATTTGGCACAGTCATAAAGATTATTTAGCTGTTTATAAAATGCTATTTTTGTTTTAAATTTGGACCAGAAATAGATTTTCTAGATTTTTTTATATATTATAATTACAGCATTTTGTTTTACTGCTTTTTTGATTAGTTTGGGGCAAATAAGCTAGAGACACAAAATTGTAATATGGAGAGATAACCATATAAATGTTGCTTCACATAGACTTTTTGTGAAGGAACATTTTAATTTACAGGGCCTGTATTCAGCGCTTGAGAAAATTTTGACAAAAATATTTGAACTTCATTGTTTCAAAATTTGCAATATTAGTACTAACAATGCATGGAGAAAGCAAGCAAATGGTGTTCAATGTCATAGAGACAGTTTTCTCTTTTACACTGTGTTTGTCTCCCTCTTATCTGACAAAAGTTGCCATTTCATACTAAGCATGTCATTATACAAGAAATGCAAAATTCAATAAAACCTCTAAATGGATTTTTGTCTGTTTACAGCGGGATACATAAGTAAGGCATTTTTCCTTTCTAAAATATTATGACGGCTACCAACAATGCTAAATACTCTTAAAATTTAATATACTCACACACAAAAAGTCGGAATGAAAATTTCTTTTAACACCACTAGGGCTTCCCTGCTTTAAAAAGAAAAAAATTAAACAGCGATGTAAGTGCAGAATGTTCACAGTAATGTTGATCAGTGTCTTATCATATCAAACTTTCATACAGAATACTGTGAATTATTTAAATTTCACTTACAATTTCTAGCTTGTGATCTGCTGCTTGTTCTCTATCACAGCCTCTGCAATAAATAAGATAATACCATTAAGCAACATACATTTTGGTACATAATATCACCTTTGTCATGGAACACCCAAATTACATTAGAAATAGATGTATTCAGATATGGTTATTTTTGGGGAGTGTTGTATCTCTCTTTTGGAAATGTACCAAATTGAAATCAAGAATATTTTTCTCCATGACAAGTTTTGGGACAGTGAAGAATAGCCTTTTTTAATGATATACACAAATGTTACAATGACTCAAAATTTAGTATGCCTTGAAGATCAATGAGATAGACCAATCAGTAGACAAAGTAGTCATAAAGATTTCAGTAGTACAAGTGCAGTACAGTAAAAACTGTCTTGAGTGATCACCTGTCATGTACGACTACAATTGTAATGCACGGATCAATTTTATTATATAAACGCTCTGCTATGAGCGACCACCTGCTGAACGCGACCAGCGACCACGATATCTTGGCAAAATGTGCATTTCGACACTGCTATGAACGACCGCATCGCAAAAAATGAGGATAAACTCCACCAACATTTGTTTAATCCCTGTAAGAACGACCGCTCATACCGTTCCAAATTTTTAAAAAAATTCTAAAAAATAGGCTGGCTACCGATCTGATTTTTTTTGCTAGGCTGGTAGCGTTTTATAGTTTCTGTCGTAAACCAGACTAAAGTATATGGAGATTATTTCCTAGTCTGGTTCCCTGCTTCATGTGCTCCTTGTGTTGTTCTCCGTTATTTGTATAGGGGTGAGGAAATCAAAGCATACAAAGCAGGGAACCAAATTAATTATTCCCGTAATTAACCTGCTTCCCGGCCTTTGTAGGACCTGGCATCCCTATGATGACTGTATCGCGAGAACTGACAGACACCAGTGACCTTTATGTAATCAATTATTACAACGACCGCTTGATTAGTATCGATTGTTCTGATAAGAAAACAAATATCAAAAGAATATTTAAAAAAGGATTGTTGCTACCGGTGATAGATGCTATAGTCCGTAAACCAGGCTAATGTATATGTCATGAAATGCCGTTGAAGTGTCAAAGTTGACATAGTGGTCGCGTATATTATTTATCTTTAGAGTTAATCTGTATTGCCAGGGGTGAATAAGGTCATTGTCTATTAAACCAGCAAGAGAGAATCATTTGCGGGATTCGATTGATAGTACTCAAGACTTGTGATGTGTGTTCCCCCCCCCCATGTTAAGTGATGACATCCCAATCACAAAGCTGTCGTCTATTCAAGTTGGTGCGACCGGGTTACACACTTTGCTTATAGAGTTAATCCCTGTATGTTATCTTTGAATGAAGCTGTTGACTTTTGTCACTGAGTAAATGGTCCTGTTTCTGACTGAGATAATTCTTTTTATTTCATTAATTGTTAGATATGCAATGCACATGTATAGATTTTTCATATTTTCCCACCGCCACCATCTTTACGTTCAATATTACAACTGAGCACTAATAATTTTAACACCTAGAATTTTAATAACAATGGACACCAACTTAAAAGAGACAAATTTTAAGGCTGGAGAAAATAATTATTGTAACTGAAAGAAGTGAAAAAGTGCAGACCACTTGCAAAAACGCGGTTTAAAACGTTGGTAAAACAAATTTAGGTTGTTATAAAGGAAAAGGAGTAATTCAGAAATGATTTCATATGCTAAAATATGTGATCTTCAAATGTAAATGTGATTTCATGTTTAATGATAGCAGTATATCTTTATTACAATATAATTTTGTTTTTAGATGAATGCATACAATATTTTAGCAACAACTACTAATAAAGAATCGAATATATGTACAGTGATTGTGGTTATTTTTCTTGAAATTGTTCTGAAATTGGACCTTGGAAACGGGTATTTTTGTACAAACCTGCTATGAAAGATTACCTGTCTTGAAAGACCGCTTTTTGTTGGCAGAAGGGGCGGTCTCTCATAACAGGTTTCACTGTATTTACATGCATCAAATGGTGCAATAATATGTGCATTTCTAAAGCTGTCATAAAATATGTGTTTTTAATTTACATATTAGAAAAATTGAAGTACCAATCTACCTTGTAAGCAAGTCAGTCCGTGACTGATCAACTATAAAATAACTAACTTTACTTGCAATTTAGTTCAGAAGTTGTACTGGTACATATGTTCAGACTGAAAATTGCTGTGATTAAGTATAAATCATAAAATGTTATTACTAGGTAACTTGTACATCCCACTTACAGAATCACTGACTCGAAAACAAATGTGAAAATACTAGTAATCAGTTTTTTTCTTCTCATCAATACATTATGCTACAGTGTAACCGACGTACAGAATCACAAACATGTAGCTAGGAATATGAAAAGACTGATCACATATTATTGTCAAATGATGCTATCTAACCATGCATTTTGATCAGGGCTCTGCTTTCGACAATCCTAGAAAAAATTCCTTGTACAAACAAAACATGTTAGTAAAAAAGTGTTACAAACACTGTAACAAAATCAAAAAACTCCACAAAAAAAGGGGAGAAAAAATTCATGCTGGGTCAGCTGCCATGAAAAATTTTCTACCTTCAACTGCTACTTTTTAGATTGAGAGCAGCATAGTCCTCTGCAAATGTACGCAGCAATATCATTATCATATGTTGCATTAAACTATTCTATGTAACCTTGCACACGGGAAACAACTCTGCAACAGAATGGTGTACAAATTTCATAGTTAATCACATATTTACCAATGAAAATATTTTCCAGTAAAGAGTTTACAGATTGTAATCCACTCCTGATTAAAGTGTTAAGTTTCAGTCAACGTTTGAATGCTATATCATTTTCCCTTGCCGCTGAACTGGAAAACATTCTTGTGTAGATACTGCAGTGCAATAGGTTGGCAATATTCCATCTTAAAGTCCCAATGCTGCCATTCCATGTGAAAAGTAGTATATTCAAAATCATCGGAATAATACTGAATCTTGACAGATATTGGTCCTAAACATCATTGTGTTCCATTACAACCAGATAATATCGATGTTTCATAACCACATGTGTATGAATCCGAAAAACCCGACCATTTTCCATGTGTATGAAAATTAATCCAGTGTTGATTGGCCACATCCATGGGTCAACTGATTTTATTTGAATGCTGGAACAAAAGATTTGTTGATGTCACCATTGCAAACATTATAAGCAAAGGCCACGACATGGCAGTTTTTCTGCAGCTCAGGTTCACCCTTCAAAGTATTTCCAGAGCACCAGCTGATCACCAGTATTCACCCGATTTTTATTTTGTTTCCGATGCATGTTTTTTCTTCTCAAATACACTTTAAATAAACAGGCTTGCCTCTCAGTTCCATCTTGCATAAATTTGTGTGCCAAGTGCGACTGTTATTATTAGGTTATTCACTACAGACTCCGTCAACTGCATCACAGCTTTACTTTTGGAGCACTGCAGACAAAAAAAAATAGAATTACGATCAACTTTGTTGACTGAATTGATGGGACCTCTTAATTCTAAACTGAATATCTGAACATTATTTAAACTTAACAGCTTGATTATTTCAAATAATGCTTTATGTCCGATAGCATTTTTATTAACAAATCGTTTCTTTCTTTCCAAGCTTGAGATACATTGGAAGAATGGTGGAATTTATGAAAAACTGCAGCATTGGGGCTTTAAACCACTATCTCTAGATCTCCAGCAGCATAGTCCTCTGCAAGTTTGTAAACATACACAGAAGTATCATTGTCATATGTTACATTAAACCATACAAGGTAATCTGGCACAGTGCAGGGGTCACGCTACCAGGCGAAGTGGGCGAAAAAGTCGCCTGAGAAGCGTAAACTTCGCCTTCTGTTAGGAAAGTGAAAACGACTTCGCCCTCTGATTTTTCGGACGTAAAATGACACTAGATTATGACTTTGAGATGCCCCCTCGCTGTAGCCAGTGAGTTCTGGCACTGTTGTAACCCAAGGCCAAATGTATTTACGTGGTGTTGATACCAATCAGCTTACGGCGACAAAGAAATTTTTGCACATTAACATGCAAGTTTTAATAGCTAACTGACCATTAACCCTTTTCCGGAGCAAGATATCACTGCTTGATTTCATGAAGTTGGGCACACTGTGCTATGATGAAAATATACCAAATTTTGTTTCGAAATTTAAACATCAATATGCAAATAGTAATTTGCTTTTAAAAATATGATCAGTGAAGAGCATTTTCTAAAATTATTTCTTTTTTTAATAACTGGAGATTTTAACAGCCGTATTTGCGTATTTTCTGTATAAAATCAGTTTGAAACCGTAAATGAACTTGTAATGGCGGACATCACTGCGTATATGATATACCACTTCATTAAACTGTCTGTATTCGTAAATAATTGGGCAAATCGGTTCAGGAAAATATATAATATAATGAAAACAAAGTTTAAATATTATGTGATAGGAGATTTAGCCTAAATATTTAATAATGTAGGTCAGAAACATGGGAATCTCTGTTGTGGAATTCGAAACAATGCTGCAAGGTCAAGGTTGTATTCTGAGTTACCGTAATTTATTTTCGTGAAAATACGAAAAATATATATAGTAATGAAGCAAAATACTATTTAACCAATGCATATCGTTATTACCAGTAGGTAGGCAAATAATGCAACCATAAATATGCAGTCCTATTAATGATTTTTGTAACGAAGCAAGAAAGTGAGTAGGTATATTAAGAAAAGCCCTCCTTCTAAAAATAGATGCACTCGCACTGTGCAATACGAATTCTTGGATTTTCGGTTGGGGGAAAAAGGGTCCAGTTTAGTTTCAGTGTGTTGTCTATGAATAGTTACAGTAATGTTTTATCGGGAACAATGAAATCAGGACGAAGAGTATGGTTTGAAGTCACTTGTGCATTTATTCCTATGTACATGTATTAGGAGCTGTTTCAAAGAATGCGAGAAATCTTTTTGACTGCAATTTTACACAAAACTTGTAGAAAATAAAATAATTAAGTGGTAGTTTATTAAGCATTTTGACCAACTCGCAGTTACAAGACTCTAATCTTGTTACTGCTATCAGTTAAAATTAATTACAATGTATAGCTTCTGATGTGCTTTTTAAGTCATATGGCCAAAACACACTGCATTTACTTCAGTTCAAACACACATATACTACAAGTATGAATAGAATGGGTATGAATATAAAAAATTTTATACGCGTACAAAATATGTTGATACTAACATATAACACATATTTTTCAACTTGAAAATAAGGCATTGCTTAAAACTGTTAAAAGCATACTGAGAAATAGAGCACATCATTAAAATAAGATAATGCAGCTATCTATCTATCTATCTATATCTATATATATATATATATATATATATATATATATATCGTGTTTCTTGCTTTGGTCTCACTTCTCCCTGTTTAGCTCCCACTTCTCCCTAAAATTTATGTCTAGCTTGACCCCTGACAGTGGAAATAACTCTGCCATAGAACGTTCTACGAATGTCATTCTCTAGTTGGTAGTGGATAAAACATTTACCAATAAAAATGTTATCTGGTGACGAGTTCACAAATTTTAATGCACTTGTTATATAAGTTTTCACATTTTCAGTTAGCTTTTTAATACTGTACAGCTTTCCCTTTTCACTCTACTGGAAAATTTTCTTGTCTGGATGCTGCTGCCCAAGGACAACATGTCTGAACTGGAGTTGGATTTTCAAGGCTTTCCTCTTCTCTGAATCTGATGTAATGGTTTTCAGGTGCTGATCAACAGTCTCCGGGAACTGCCACAGTCCATAATAAAGCATGTTGTTGGTTATTTCTTCTCCATGTAAATACTCCTTATGTACTTTTTTCTCTAATACTTGTCTCTTCTGTCTCAGGATTTCTCTATGAGTCTGCTCTACTTCCTTGATTCTTGCTTTGTACTTCTCTCTCGACTGTCGCCCTTTACTTCTGTCAGTATTCAGATACTCTGGTTTTTCCGTCTCTGACAAAGAGCTCAGCCATTCACCCGTTTTATTGAGGGCAAACATATTGTGAGATTCATTACATAAAGTTGATGCAGCTGGACGAAACTGAGTTAGAGCATCCAAAAAAGCAAAGATTCTCTATGGGAATTTGTTGTGCCTTGGTACTGACTTTGTTTCAGTCTGCATAGTTTCATCCATGTTGTTGTACTTTCCTCCCAGCAAATGATCACTAGCTGCTTTCTGCAAGAGTGAAAACCATGATAAACATATTTGCTGAAGAACAAGAGATGTCTGCTGATCAAATGAATCTGTATCAATCTATCGAACATTTCATCTCTGTGCAACTGTTCTGGGAAAGGTACATCATTTCCACACATGAAATCAGTGGAGTCATCTTTAACTCTTTCAAGAAAAGTGAATAGACACTGATACAGGCTACCAGCTTCCTGAAGAGAACAGTTGCTTTCTAGAGCTCTCCAAAATGGAGCAGTGATTAGTTTTGAGCAGAGTCCTAACGCTTTACACAGTGACAGATACAAAGGTTCATGTACATCATATGACACAGCTTTCTGAAGTAGATTTGCAGGAATACAAACTTTGTCAAAAAATTCCTGAATTAAATAAAAAAAAAAGTATCTTGAGAGTCAATGAATTTATTTCAAATGCCAAACACCATATAATGTCAATGGTAAATCTGCCCGCTGACCACAAATACGGCTGCTGATGACATCATTCGGGAACTATCTATTGATACAAAGAAAAGGAGCAGAGTATGCTCAGAAATAAAATTAACAGATTAATGCCTCCTATAGCTAGAAATGACATCTGTGAAAGATGTTGATTTCAGTAGAGCTCTAAGAAGATGGAGCAGGAAAAAAGAGAGACATATATTGAAGTTTACATAAATATTGACTTATGACTATTTCTTCCTCCCACTCCTTTTTTTTTGATAAGGAGGGAGGTCTCCCTTAAGATAAAATCCTGTCATCATCTCTTCTTAAAATGTACATGGGGAACAAATTTGGAGTTTCTCTTTTTTATGCAGAGATATTTAACCAGTGAATGAAGATGCTGATGGAATAAATGAAATTAGCATAGAATCAGCTATGGGGCAGATTTCAAAGTGCTAAAGTTTATCACCTTATGTAAGTTTAAAAAAAGTAGAATATGACTGGGTGTAGTCAGTAGTTTTCCTTCTTAACTAACAACAACAATTACCTGTGGCTGCAACAGTCATTTGCATCTGCAGGACGTAGGGGGTGATAGATTTTGTTGGTATTCAACCGTATCCCCATGCCCAAATTTGTCTAAATCAGATTTTCTTGGCACGAGGAAATTGCATTATTTCTTCTGTTTTGAAGATAACATAGTAATGTCTTCCACAGTAACTGAGACACGAAATTGGTAATAAGATGTTTTCAAATCATTCATGTTGTACAAAACAAAGGGAGTTTTAAATAAAGCCACCATTAAATGGCCTAAATCTATGGATAAAACTCACTGCAAGAAACAGGTAGTCTGTTTGAAAGTATTGTTATCTTCTCATCAATGAAAATTTCAGATAAATATATGATAACTTTATGTCTCTGTAGTCTAAATACTGGAAATAGGACCAGAATGTCAACATACATGAAAGGGCACCACCTACCTGCCAAAGATGGAAAGACCATCAAGTTCGTATGTATATCGATATGTATTGCATCCAGGGGTCATGCTACCAGGCGAAGTGGGCGACAAAGTCGCCTAAAATATGTAAACTTCGCCTTCTTCTGTTAGGAAAGCGAAAATGACTTCGCCCTCTGATTTTTTATTGAGATACATGGACCGACCATATCTTCTTGACATGCCCTCTCGCCCTAGCCAGGTTAGTTCTAGCGTTGTGCTGTAGCGGAATGTATTCATCGAGCCATCAGTAGCTAGGCCTAGTTTTGTTGTCAATTATGTTGACAAACTCTTGCACCTTCACAGGCATGTATTTTGATAGCTGATTGATCATTAACCCGTTCCCAAGTCAGTTAGCAACTATCACTGCCCGTTATGTTATCCTTTACCCTTTCATCATTATGGACCGGTTTTCCGGTCCAAGGGAAGTAAGTCCATAAACACTGTGGACCGCTTTACCGGTCTGGAGCAGTGTTCTTTTAGAACGTTATACAACCGACTATGTACATTTCGGGTACTTATAATAACTTCCTTCTTGTAATGTAGATATTATATTTGGATTATCTTGTGAGTTTAGCTTGTACACAACTAGAAATATGGAACAAAGTAGACTCTCTTAACAGTTTTCCGAATGGTGAAATTTGAATCCAAAATGGTGGAGTTCGAAGGAAGATCAGATGAGGGTGAAGTGTCAGATTTTGAATTATCAGAATTTTACCAATTTCGACCTAGTACAGTTGCATGAAAATGAGAGACGACGTCTGGAGAGACAATGGCACGCGCTTGTGGGTAACAGTGATGACGATGAAGAGAACTTTGAAGGTTTGAACTGGAGGAATTGTATGCTACACATAATTTTGTTTGAACAAAGTTGGAAACCAAAGAGATTTGTTAGTTTTCTGAGAGAGTTGGACCACCCAAGTGTTAGATGGCTCCAGGAAAGCTTTGGAATAGTTTCAAATATTCTATTCAGATGAAGGTTTTGGAAACATTGTCCGTCTAACAAATTTGAATGCGACGATCAAACGTGCCAGAGGCGATAGAGGTGTGTGGACAGATCTCACCTTGGATGAAAGCTTTTACCTGTCAAATACGTGAAAGAAAGACTTGTGTTGCTACTGGAATTATTCATGAGTACATCTAGGGTCTAATTTTTCTAAGAATTAAATAGATAATTACTTGTATTTTACCAGTTGTGTTACCTGTTTGCACCTGTATTTTAACAGTTGTAATAGATATGCACATTTTAGTGAATTTGTCATAAAGTTTGATTTTTAACCTTGATTTTGACACCTAATCCAGCCAGATATCTTTAAATTTGGCAAAGTTATGTTTTTTCAAAGTCGACATGTCATTTTGCTTCACAACTCCAAAGTTACTTAGTGTTGAGGACTCTATGCCTACAACGTTACTTAGTAATGAAAGGGTTAATGATAAAAACATACAAACTTGCATTTCGAAACTTAAACAATAGTATGTAAATAGCAATTTATGTTTTAAGAACAGAATTGGTGATCTGGATATTTTAACTGCCTCTTGTACACTATTTCGTCACAAAATTTGTTTGAAACCGTAAGTGAACCAGCAATGGGGAAATACATCACTGTGTGTGGAAGTACCAAATTAAAGTTTATTAGATTGTCTGTTTTTGTAAATCATCATGCAAATATATTCAGAAAAAAATACAATTGATTGAAAGCAAAGCTTAGGTATTATGTTGTTTGAGATTTAACTTTAAAATTATGTAGGTCAGAAACGTATGGGACAATGCTATGTTGTGGAATTCGCGATAAGCTCTGTAAGGTCAAAGTTGTTTTCTGACTTGACTCGTATTTGTGAAAATGCGGAAAAAAGAAGCAGCTTTTTTAAATCTAACCAATGCCTAAAATTACTACAAGTATGTAGACAAATGAATAAACCATAAATTTGCAATCCTATCAATGGACTGTTGAAATGAAGCTATATAAAGTGAGCGGTAACATTACGAAAATCGCTCCTTCTAAAAATAGATGCACTCGCATGTCTCTGTCGATTTGGTTGGAAAGAAGGGTGTAGTTTATATACTGACTATAAAGGAGCAATATCTGTAATTTTATGCATTTTAGTGTTATGTATGAATAGTTATGGTAATATTTTATTCGCAACAAAGTAATTAGGGCAAACAGTATGATCTGAACATGTATGCATTTGCCCTCATGTACATAGTACAGAGGTTGTTTCAAACGCTTTTAGAAATCTTTCAAAGTGCCATTATTGTGAACTTTATAAAGTATTTTTAAAAAATTTATTAAGGGTAGTTGATTAAGCATTTTTACTAACATATTTATAAAAATGTAATCTGATTACCCAGTTAAAATTTGTTACAATGTAATTTCTACTTGAAAATAAAGTATTCCTTAAATCCAGTAATAGAGGGCATAATTCAAATAAGAGAGAACACACACATATATATATATATTGCGTTTCTTGCTTCGCGTCTATTTCTCCCTGTTGAGCTCTCACTTCTCCCTAAAATTCAAGTCTAGCTTGACCCGTGTCATCGCAGGCTGCATATCATGAATTGCATCGATGCGTGGCACAGGTGTATCGTTTCACCCCTAATTATGAGTATTATGTACTGTTGTTCTCCTTCATCCTTCTAAAATGTTGTGTCCCACAAATTTGGAGGATGTGTGACAGTGTTACCAACCAGTGGGATCTTATGTGCTACTCTGGTTTTATAACAGAAAGATTGTATTTGACAACAGAATGTACCACTGAAATGATACACATCAATCTACAGGTATATGCTGACTTGCACTAATTTTGTGCTAACGCAATTTCATGAATTTAAAAAAAAATATTTTGGTGATGACTAAAAAATGAATTTTTTTTGTCTTAAACAAAAAGGTGCTATTCCTGAACGAATAAAATGAATGCTAAAGTTAACAAACTTATGTGTTTTTCACTGAAAATTCAAGGCAGTGACAACCCCCCCCCCGCAGATGTCACATAAGTTGAGTGTGAACTATATCCATTTTATCACAACTCTGAAGATCCTAAAGATAATCTGTATTTTTCTTCAGATTACTTGAAGTGATGTTGGTACAGTTCCAAATTTTTTGATGATTGCCCTAAATATTTAAATGATCCAAGTCATTTAGACTGGTTGTTTATAACGATACTTTACCTAGAAAGACTGGACCGATTACATCCAAAATGTGTCCACCAAAGTGAAAATCTGCTTTTTAAATTACACAGGAACTAAAAGTTCAGGATAATGGTAAAGAAAAAACAAAGACAACCTGCATACATGTTTAAAACTTGCATTGCACAAGCAAGAATGAGGAACAATCTTATGACAGATGGTGAAGATCCTTTCAATTGACATGAATTAATTAGGAACCAATAGTTTTGAGAATTTGTGAAATATCAGGTTCAGAGATCCACCGATGTTTCTTTTGAATGTTGATGATCAAAAGTTTTTATTTGCAGATGCTTCAGATATGTCAGATGATGATACTCCCCACAACCTGTCCATTGATGAACAGATTATTCAGCTGCGAGGGGCCTTACGGTCCAGTCCACGAAGACGCTCAGCTGCCCTTGCAACTGCAGAGATGTCACTTTTAGGTTCTTGATGTTTTTGATCTCCCTCTAGAAGCAGATATAATCACAAATTGCCATTTACAGCCTTCTCATTATCACCCTGCCCCTGGATAAATTACTGTCTTTTCCAGCTGAGCAGAATACTCCAATGCAACATTATTGTCTTAAAAAGCTACATTGACTTAGCCTTGAACTTTTAATTTTGAGACTTTTACTTCAGGAGATATTGAGATGGCATCATACAAGTTCAATTTTTATTATATGAAAACATGCAGATTAATATTACCCTTTTCATCCCATGTTGAAATTTTCAACCTCAGAATTTCCAAATTGTTTTTCCATAGTCTCAATTTCAGGCTAGTTTCCAAGGTAACTGCTAAGGTGTTTTAACCAGAAGACATTTTATGGTATCAGGTTGACTCAATACAAAAATGGTGCTGATTTGATGTTTAATATGAAATTAATAATTAATGTCTACTTATATTAATTGAAAATTTTGTTATTGCTAAAAAGACTCCTTGATGTCTAATTCATCTTGAATGAAAATGGTGCTGATCTGATGTTCAGTATGGCCATCATAGTGTCTTTCTTGAAATTCTTATCGCTTCAACTCCTGAACGATTAGAGACCGCTTTGGTGGCCTGGTGGTTAGAGTGTCTGCCTCAGATGTGGGAGTTCGTGGGTTCGATCCCCGGCTGAGTCATACCAAAGACTTTTTAAAATGGTACTAACAGCTGCGTCGCTTGGTGCTCAGCATTCAGTGGATAGTATTAGAATTGGTCCGCCTGGTATCAGGATAATGTGACTGGGTGGGACATCATGCTACATGTCTGCAGCATGATGCCCCAGTGCAGACATCACTATAAACTGCCACACTGCAGTCATTGTAGCGGTATGACTGAAAAATTATTAGAGTACTTTAAAAATCTAAATCTTACACCCACACGCCTGAACGATTAAAAATATTGCCATGTGGCTTTGACCATAATTATGTCTAGTTGGTCTTAGATCAAATGGTGCTTCTTCACCCAGTAAAGGTGTCACATTGGACATAATGAAAACCTTGTAGCTAGTCCTGAATTAATGATTGTATCAGCATGTGGCCATCATGACAACCTTATTTGAAAATCTTGTTTTTGTTATTTCCTCAAAATGGATAGTCATCAATACGTGGTTTCCACCAGAAGAAATTGGATGTCATGATGGTCCTAAATGAAAATGGTGCCGATCTGACATTCATAGCAGCTAATTTGAAAATCTTTATATTGCTGAAGAATATCGGAGATTGTTTCAACATTATGGTCTTATCTTGATATCCTGAATGTTTTTTTCAGCCTATAGAGCCTCAGCCTCTTTGAGGGACTCTTGTTCTGATCCTTGTTTGTGCCCTGATACTGTTAGTTTCTCTTAGAAGGTGAACTGGTCTGATATCCAACAGATGGATAATCATGTAGGAAAGACTCCCTGAATCTTTAACCCTTTTATGGAATAGTCTGAATCTGTAACGGGCATACAAAGATTGAAATTGAAATTAATTTAATTGTTTTGCGGGCGATAGGGAGTGAAAACTTGAAAACTACAATTTCCTAAAATCATTTACATATTTTGTTATTTAGGTTACTGACGAATTAAAGTAAGGAAACAAATATATGTTGCTATTTTACACTTTTCTGTATGTAAATTACATTAAAGTTACCTTCAATTGGTATTTATAAAGATTTGAATCCTGTACAATAGATAGTGTCATGCAAGACATCAAAAGTGGTAAATATTACTGACCTTGATAGGAGTTGCTTTTCTTGGAAATTTTCTAACTTATATAGGTATATACAAGTCAATTATTTTGTCAAAACTTTCAGTCTTTTTAAACATGTGTGATATTTACGCTTCATTATTACATAAAGCCAAAACTGACCACTTTGTTGTTTTTTTTTTTGAAACTCTTTTTGCACAATTAAAGATCTGCCAACCCTTATGATTTTGCCTCAAGTCTTACGGGTATGGGAAATTTCAGTTTAGGGATGGGTGTTGTAAAGCCAGTTCTCTAAAAAAATTCCAAGCTATTGAAATATTTGATTTCTTGAAAATTGTTGATATAATAAAATCCATTGAAACTTGGGATATGTAGAACATTTTAAATCACCTGTTCTGGACATTGTCTCAATTATACTTGGCTTAATATCCAATGGACAATGGTCCATATCACAGTTGAAATGTATTGAAAACCAAATGTGGGTAAGAAATAGCCAGAGCACACATTTGTTTTTCATTTTTATTTACCCATGGATATTTGTGTCATGGATTGCAGGCTTAAAGAATCTTCTGCTCATGTCAATACTTAAATTAGTTACACCAATATATATTTTTATTTTGTTCAATGCAGGTCTATCCCCTGACACTTCATATGACACTAGTTTTGGATCCAGTGTGTCCAACTTGTCTGCTTTTTCTGACCTAAGTTCTAGTACTCCTGTGAGAGAACCAGTCCTAGCTGAGGGCATTCGGAAAAGGCTCATGCTGACCCCACCATCAGATCTAGATACGAGCTTTCCCAAGGTAAGCTAGGTACTTTATATACCTGCATAATGCAGACCCAGATCTGCTGGTACATTATGCAATGGCAAATTGTGTAGCCTATATTGTTTGCAGTTCAATCTGATTCACATTCTAGAATATATATTAGTTTTTGTGTGAAGTCCCTTCATATCAAACAGTAGAATAATCATGGCTTCAGACTATTAAGACTTAACAATCCACATTCTTTGCTAAATATTCTTACAAAAAACAGTTTACTACATAAAACCAAGACATTTGTAGCAACGTTATGAGATATCTGTTCTATTTCAAAATTGAAGTCCAGATGTTAAGTGCAAGTCCAGGGATTATTTTTTGGAAAGCTGATAGAGACAAGAGTTTCAGGCAGCAGGGACTCTTCCATAGTGATTTGACCTTGAATTTTATTACGACTTTAGCCCCATAGTTTTTTTTATAAAAAAAATTCAAATATGGACATTTACAACCTTGCTTTACAAAAGGCATGCAAATTATATGTGATTGAAATTATAGACAATAACTCCAGAATAAACTGTAGACATTTGAAATTTCTTACAGAGTTTAGGATTTTAAAATTTGGTGTCAAGGTAACCCTAATCTTTTGATTATTGTAAGTATAAACTTTAACTATGTCTTAATCAGAAATGACACATGGAGTAATTGAAGGTCAATGTCAGTATTGGCTGGTATGATATTCATTGAAGTAACACGTCTGCCACTGTATGTCTTACAGTTTGTAAATCACTTTTTAAGAAATTTTCCTGTATTGTATTGTCATTTTCCACAGCTTTATTGATGCTTAATTGCCACTAAAGTTCTTTCAACCCATCATGAGATTTTGACTCTAGACAAAAGTTGCCTTGAAATTAATTACTAAATTATATGGAGGTCTTTGGATAAACGTTGGAAATCAACAAAAACAAAAATAGATAAACTATGTAACCAAATGCACCTCCTATTAAAAAATGCTATTTACTCCACACAATTTGCATTTACTATCACAGAATTGAGATAAGCAAGTAAAGTATTTGAAATGGGCAACGTTGGTAAAATGCATCGTACCTACACTTAATACGAGGAATTCTGATCCTAATTTTGTTGCAAATCCTTGCATGAAAATATGTTGTCTACTATTCCAGGGCCCCACTCCTCTCAAAAAAAGGAAGACCAAACAAGGTTCTTCATCAGCCAGTTGGAGAAGGCGATTATCTGCCCTTAGTCAAGATCAGCTAGTAGTCCTGGTTGACGAGATCACCATGAGGCATCCAACCTTGCGCGAGGTAGACATGCATAAAAATAAAATAATTTATTTTACATACTCAATATAATGCAGACATGTGTATCAAGATGTCAGAAGAAATTGCATATATGGAGAAAAGGGAGTTTTAGTATAAACCCAACTCATTGTGTATAAACCCAACTCATTGAATAATTTTGTGGATATTAATGTACATTAATCTGCAAGACGAAAAAGGTACAGTCCAACTTTATGCCACATCAAGAAATTAAAATGCAGTGGTTTCTCAGTTGGGGATGAACAGATAAACCTGTGCCCATCATTGAATCTCCTTTGTGCAAAGTTTCTCTGTTGCTTTGCTAATACTTTCTGTGTCTCACAGGGAATAAGCTACATTAAGTTCTGATAAGTGGCAGTTGTTTACTCTGGGCTGGAACAAACAATAACCACCAATCAGAATCATATGAAGTATAAGTTTCAAATTAGACAAGATACAAATCAACAGAATAACTTCATGTAAAAGTGGTTATAAAATGATGAATAAAGTACTTCATTTTGCATATGGAACACATTTTGGAATGTTTGCTTTATGATGAACATGCAGTTGGGACACTGCTTGGCATGGAATCTGCGGATGTGATGAGTGGGCATTAGAAACCATGTCACCTTGTGTTAACTTGTAGAAGGTGAATGGGTGTTGTCAACAGGTTTTTCTTTTTTTACTCACAAATGAGTGCCTGTGCCTGCAACATTCAGCTCATATGAATTCTCACTTTAAAGATTACGAAGGTAAATAACTAATAATTATTCATGACTACTGAATATTTAAAGTAACTTGTATAGGGTAAGTATCATTTTGTATCGATTCTCCATCTCTTGTATCATTATGTGTATTGGTGTGACAAAATTGTTGATGCATCAATATATCAATGAATCATTTCCCACATTTTAAAACCATAGGTTGTGATCCATACTGTTTTTTTTGTGGGTTGCAGAGATCAACGTTAATAATTTGAAATTAACTGCACAAGTGGTTTTTAAGCATTTGATGGGTGGCGAGGTTAATACAAGCTAATCTGGGTCACCATCCAAAAAGGTTAACAACCACTGCTCTAGACAGATGGCTGCTTACTGTAGGTTAGTGTGTAGAATAATATGCAGCAAAGGACCTGAAAAAGTGTCATTTTAAAACCTGATGATGCTTAAGAGTTTGCATTTAAAGCTGGTTTAATGCACTGTCAGGGGAAGGAAGCCTTTGGCTTTATTTGCCCATCAATAAGGTATTGCATCTTTTATACTTCATTTTGGAGGCCATCATAATGTTGGCACTGTTCTTGACAGGTGAAGTTGTGGCTTTTACCATGTTAGACTTATTGGAAGCCATGGCTCATTAAATTAAACATTTCTGTTTGCTCTAGTAATTTAGTTTGCACATATGCACTATATTTGCATATTTCATCAGCCATCAGTTTTGTTGCTCTTGACTAAGGCTAAACAAATTATTTTGGTTTCATGCTTTCGAAAGAAGAGAAAGAAAATAAAAAAACATGTGGAAAAATTTTTTTTATTACTCGTTACCCCTCCATCGTGATGAAGAAAGTCAAAGTTGCATTATCAAATATTTTTCCCGTGTCCAGTAGGTGCTTAAATATAGTAGGATTAATAGTAAGCATCTTAATTAGCACGATGTCCAGTTGTGTTGCTTGTGGACAATTAAATCTGAACTTATCGCAACATTTTAAAATAAGGTCTTGATTTCCTTTCAAATTTAAAGAAAATCTTGGTGGAAAAAGTTTCATTGTCAATAGGCAAAAATAGGGTTGGTCGAGAAACTGGAAGCAAAGGCCTTAACCTGGTGTTATTTCATAAGTAAATTTACTGAATATAAAACAACCAACCTGTTAACTTCATAATCTTCTGTGAAAATGTATCTCTCAGAAACAGATTTTTTGCCATGTTTTGTTGTTCAGAACACATACCTTGTAATTATGTCTTGTAGGTATGAAGCACACAGATGCAATCAATTGGTGAAATTATATACAGAGAATTTTACTGCTATTGTTTCTATTTCATTCATTTAGGAGGTGGAAAGAATGATGCCCTCCCCAGACATCAACCCATTGATAGACAACTTGGAGTATTTCCGGCACAATATATTCAAGTCTTTGCCACAATCAAGATGGGTTTCCAGTAGAGATGCTTTTTGCTTCAAGAGAGTCAAGACACATGTTGAAAATTTCAAGGTATTTTATGCTTTTAATGGAAAATATTCACATTTTGCTAATTTAAAAGCATTGAATCAAGTAATTTCCATTGGTTCCATTTTGTTTTTGCACAACTTGCTCCATCTACCATTACCAAACTTTGTCGTAGTTTGTATCTGGAATAATGAAGAAATCTATTGATTTGTGGGCTCAAGATCAAGGTTGCATGGATTGACAATAGGAAAACTTTCCACACAATGCCTTTACTTGTATATACCAAAACGATATAAATTGTATGTGAGATGGGATCCACACTTTTTGATTTTGGAATCAAAAGATGTCAGGTCATGGTTACAGTAACTCTTAAGAAAAGGTTTCGGCATTATATTTTGAATTTTTCAATTACCTATGTTGACTAAACTTTTTGGATGGCTTGCATTTGAAATTAGAAGGACACCTGTACATCTTAAGGTCGAGTGGTCAAAGTTTGAAGTCATTACTGAAAGAAGGAAAAATCATTTCTACAAAATTAATGCTCTTTACAACATGCCTTGTACTAATGTCATCTGTTTTATAAATCAGCATGTTATGAATATTTGGCAGGATAAGCTTGGGAACATCAAACCCATTATTGGAGAGGGGAAGGACACATATCTAACTTACGCAAGCATATCTCCTGAATGACAAACCTGGAGAACATCATAGTTTTTCTTCACATTTAAAAGTGGAATTCCACTTTACTCCTTGCCTGGATCTTGATATTGTCGGGGTGGGTGGGTTGGTTTTGTTGTTTTTGTTTTTCATTTCTGATCTGGTATTTAAATAACGATCTGTCGATCTCAATTCTGCAGTGATTTAACTGTATAAAGACTATCCTTGCAATATTATTCTGAACTTATGTGATTTAACAGACTATTGTTTTAAGGAGCATTCTGATAGGTCGGAAGTCTCTACTCATCCATTGAATTTCACATAATATAATGGTTCTTGACCTTTTGGTTGGTGATCCACATTAGGTTTGTGGTGTAAGCCTCATGACACATCAAATGCAAAAAATACCACTTCAGTAGGAAATTTCCAATTATGGTTAATCTTGCAACCACTCAAAACAGTGTGGCAACCCATGGGTTAAGAACCACTGGCTTAATAGAAACTGGTGGAAATAATCATGCTTGTCAATCATGGTGTCAAAAATTACCAATAGAGACACAGACACAAAAACTTGAAAAATATTGGAAATGGAATGATTGCAAAGTTGATGGAAATTCAGTCAATTTGTGAGAGAACGAGCATTTTGCAGTGTTTGACAGAAAGATTTGAATTACTATTGACAACTTTGTAATAGCCTCTAATATGTTAAATATGGTGTTGTACATTTATGTTTTGAAGTTAGAAGATTTGAAACTAATTCCTTTCCAGAATATAAGATGTTACAACATATACAGGTCACTGGTGTAGAAGTGATGATATTGTTGCCAGATACCCTTTTTGTGTCAAGGATTGTCACGTCCTTGCTGGGTTGTCTTCATTGCCTACAAGTTTTTGTTCTTCAGTGCCATAAATATAATTGTTCCAAATCAGAAAGGATAAACATTAAAGCATTAGGAGAAAGTGCTGTACAATATTTTAAGAAAGAGTTCTGAGTTGGGAGAGCAGATACAGCCCTGTTAAAATAGGCAAACTGCTTATAGACAATGGAAGGAGGGACCTAAAAGGGAAAAAGCCCACTAGAAAATGAAAAGAAAAAAATCGAGCACACAAAATCAATGGTTACAAAAGGGAAACCCCTCAAAAAATTTGGCCATGGCTGCAAGAAAAGCAAGACCAGCACATCAGTATCAACATGTGTCCAATGGTTTGAAAGACATGTGAATTTGTGCAATTATTTTTTTTTTTTTATTTGATGTATACAATTAAAAACATTAACCTGAAAGAAAAACAAACATTTATAAAAAGAAAAAATGTGTTACAGTGCTTATCTTGACAATAATATTGCTAGACTTAGTGACGGTGGCATGCTTGTTACACAGGAACCTCTTCTTAAAGCTCCTACTAGCACTTCCATACAAGGAGTCATTGACACCTTGGTGCTTGGATTCTGGTTTTGGGGCATCGATGCTGAGGGTTGATATTGTGTCGGAGCACTTTGTTCATTTTTAATGATCAAAATAAATAAAATAATGAGATAAAAACTGATCTGCAAGCGGATTATTTGCCACTGTGTGTTGTCCGTAGTAGCATGAGCTTATTATAACAAAATACAGGATTAAAATGAGGCTTTTTACAGTAGACTTGAATACAGAGTAGGCTGCTAAAAAGTGTTTATTCAGTACTCACCTGCAGGGATATAAAACATTAACTGATAATCACACAACAGAGTGATGGTAGCTAAAAATATCTGTAACATGTATTTGCATGGAGGGATATCAGCAGAAAGCACAGAAAGTAAATAGAAATCCACATGACAATGAGCAAAGTTTGGAAAGACAACTTGTTGCCCTCATATTTACCTTGGCTAGATTTCTGCATTAGCAGTAAAGAGCATAAGCATAGCCAGCATCATCTTTTGTCAAATCTGCATAATTTACACAATATTTTGTGTTAAGTGAGAGTTCTGACTTAAAACTTAGTAAACTTTATGATTTGACTGTATGAAATGACCCTTATATTGTGGACTGGCAAAATAGTAGCAAAAAGTATCTGAATGCAATAAAATGCCTGCATGATCAAGCTGGTACTTTTACATTTTAGCATTTTCTAGAAATTTCAGAAAGTTTTTTTTTTTTTTTTTTTTAAGTAGACATGAACGATGAAAAATGATATGTTTTCAGTGTTCCTGAAGCATTTTGGCAAAAAGGGTTCCAAAATTTTCCATCTTCAAGTTTTCAGGGAAAGCTCTGGTATTATTTGCAGTAAATTGGCAGGTTGGAAGTAAATGCCATCTTTACAGTTTGAGACATGCCTAAATCAGCTAACACCTTGGACTTTGCAATACCCTTATCAATGTCCTCATTTGGTACACATAGAAATAAGGTGGCCTTATTTACTGCAAATCTGTTAATAGTACAATTACACTGGCTATGTTGGAGAGATAAGTTGTATTTCAAAATGGCAGGGGTGGCACTCTACAGTTTTGTGTTTTGTATAGGATTAGAATTTTAAAGAAAAGAATTTCCCCGGGTTTCCTCACTAGTTATACTGGCTATTTAAAAAAGACCTTGCATATCTTAGGTATTGTTCAAAGAACCCTTAATTCCCATTATTTTGGTGTGTGATTGTTGGGTGTAATAAGGGTTACAAAGTATTCAGCTTGGCCTTACTCCAGATGTGCATCTTTCAAAAACTGCTAGCTCCGCTTGGTCATTTTCACGTCCTGGACTTAAGAGATAACTTGTATTTAAAAAAAAAGAGCTGATAACGTTTTTTACATTTTATATATGTAGTAATTCATCCATTGCACTTTTCAGAAGCTGGTATTGTCTAGTTTGGCAAAATTCATTTTCCCTATTTTAATAGGTGCTAAAGATAATGTACTTTAGACTAATTGAGGTTGATTTTTTAGCATAAGGGAGCAGTCATTTTTGTTACCAGTGTGCTTAGATCATGTACAATTTCCTTAAGTACAATATCCAAAGAAGTGTCAGCCACATTACATCAAAGTAGCACAGAGGTATGCTAACATTCTCTCCACTGTGTATGTTTCAAATGCA
The DNA here is from genome assembly GCA_016617855.1 of Megalonaias nervosa. NCBI lineage: Eukaryota > Metazoa > Mollusca > Bivalvia > Unionida > Unionidae > Megalonaias > Megalonaias nervosa. Next base: position 35,023 of record JAECUM010006419.1, on the reverse strand, counting down.
AACAACTTCACCTTACATACATCACTCTCTCAAAAGTACATAATAACTGGTGAGCATCCACTGGGATAACAGGTGCATTATTTGGGCATACAAGTAGAAGAGATGCCCATTAGTAGATTTCTGGTCACACTGAAAGAGTCATGTGTATAATATACCAGGACAGCTGTTAGTGGAATCCTTGGTGTTCCAGATCGAGCTTGATATTAATTCACATTTAGATGAAACTTTGTACAGAAGTTTTTAAAGGCTATATTCTACTCATGAGATGGTATTCCAAAGGCTACTTATTTGCTCCTTTGAATGACAAAATATTTACTATATACACTCGCTTGTATCTCAAGTCCAACTGCAAACTGCACAGACCAAGATTTGCCATTGCATAATGATCCAGCAATTCTGAGTCTGCATTTTGTTAGGAGTAATCAGTAGAACAAAGAACATAGAACCTGATCTGCATGCAAATTATGCTACTGCAGATCAGGACCTTTGGTTGCAGTTTGATTCATCTCGTATATACAGTACATTCAGGGCTTTTCTTATAAGGCCGGAGTCGGGTGATTTACCTGGCTACTTTTACTTTACACTGGCTACTTACAGAAACAAAAACAAACTATCCTTGTTGGGGGAGGTCCCCTAAACCCCTCACTACTTTGGCAACTCAACCTCCAACTTTCAGTCTAATAGAAGGCTCTAATATTGTATGTATGTTAATTTTCAGGCAGCTTGTATTAATCAGGGCAAGCAGCTTACAGAAGCAGAGGCATGGGAGGGCAGCATAGACTACGTCATTCGAGCAGCAGAGCTGGTGGACAGGCTGCCAGATTGGGATAACCCAACACACAACAAAATCAAATTGCAATGCTTCAAAGGACTTCTCTCGCAGTGTAAATCTGCTCTAAAGCACAGTGACCTCGACAAAACTAAATGCCAATCTATTCATGATAGGTGAGATATTTATAATCATGCTTTCCTGAGAATTTTTTTTTTCGCGAAGTGGTTGAGGATTAGTCAAAAAATACCATAATATAATGAAGCTGATCAGAAATTGTTACTTCAGAATTTTTAAAAACAAGATATGAACATGTTGTGGAAAAGCAAAATCTGTTGGAAGAAATGTGTTCTGTATAGCAGATTTACATGAACTGTGTCATTAGAGCTACAGATTTGGTGGGCCTTATCCTTCTTTGTATGGCTTTTAAAAATATTTCGAGTTTGTACATTTTCTGTAAGTATTTATCTTCATAATGTTTTGTTCAATTCTTCCCGTTTTGAACTTTACCTTTAGTTGGCACAATATAGCCATTATTGTAATGAGGTGCCATAAAAAGCTGCTATATCTATACTTTGTCACAAACATGAATGTTTTAAAAATTCTTATCTGGTACTGAGTTAGCCTTTGAGAAAGCTACTCAGTTTATCACCTTTGGAAGCTGATGTAACTTTGAATTAAAGAAACCAATTTATGTTTCTGAAGATTATATTCCTTTGGTGTGATGTGCTGGGACAGTGTAAAATTTTGCATCTAATTTGATGAAGCTGATCAGAGCTCAATACCCATGGTATTTTCAAATCTCTGTTGTTGATTGTCATTGAAATTTTGTTTAAAAGTCAAAGCCAACATTTCATGTTTTATTTAATAAATATTAATCTACCTGAACTATTCAAAAGCAGACTATTGTAATGCAACATTGTTTACGGTAGTACTATTGCTGACAGTTCATGTATTTTATAGATGTTCTATAAAGCACTTTGGTGATCTCCAATGCAGTCCATTTGTAGACCAAAACTCATAGGTTCCCATATGTAGTTGTCACATATCGATGAGATTTTTTAAGCAATGCTCTCAGGAGCTATAGGTCCCCAAATGTAGTTGTCAGTGTGATTTGTTAACCAATACTCACATGTGTTATAGGTCCCCAAATGTAGTTGTCACACAGAAGTGAGATTTGTTAACTAAAACTGTTAAATGATACTTGTCACATTTGATGAGCCACTTATGTGAATTATTGCGAGTCCATATTTGTAAATAGGGAACTTTAGGCTGAGAGCCATGCAGAAAAAGATTCAATATTGTTTATTATAATATATATACAGGAATAATGCCATTAATGATATACTTGATTGTGAAAAAGAAAATCACATTGGCAAAATTTTGTATGAAAATACAAGATTTGTCATCATACCATGATCATCCAAGTATACAATTCTGCACATCCATAAGCAGTTCAGATGTATCATTTTTGACATGTCAGATTGGGGGTTGACTTGTAGATCTTGCTGGTTTTTGTACGCATTTCTTTTTGTCAGTTTGACTAGATTCACTTTTTTTTTTTCAGACTGCAGACAGTAGTGAAGATGTGTGCAGATTTTGATCCTCTGCTAAATTTTGTGGAGAAAAAGTTACAAAAATCTACAAAGTGAAACAGGCTGACTTTTCATTCTAGTCTTTCATGTACAGCTATAAATGCAGTTCTTGTGATTTAAATTTTCTTGTGTACATTGTGCAGGTACTGAAGAAAATGTGCACTTTTTACTAGAGATGAACTGTTTTATAATTATGATAGAGATTATGATGTCTTATAACTTTTCCTACGTTATTATACATGAAATATTTTGTTAAAAAGTATTTAATTAAGGAGAAATTTTAGTGTTTAAGTTTACCTGCCAGGTTCTGTAGGAGAGCCTATACCATTCTCCAGGCATAGAAGTTTCATTATCATTGGTATAAACAATGTTAAGTATTTAATTTCAGAGCCATGTCATACTCTTCTTCTGTCTGTTTTGTCAGGCAAGTTGACACATTAAGCATCATTGTAGTGCTGCAAGAATGATTTATAGGTAGTTCATGTTAAAGACTTGTTCCTGCTTTATTGAATTGGTTTTATTCAACTTGTCCTGTTTGTAAGCCATGGCCTGGATAGGCAAGCCTTTTTTCTATTCTCTTAGCTTTATCTTAGCCAGTAGTTTTTTGAGGGTCAGTGTTTCTGATCCGACTTTTCCTGGAATCTTATTCCACCAGTTATACTGGCTGCCATGTATAGCCTGTCATGTGCTTCAAAATGGTGTTAATACCACCACCACCACCTACCCACCCCAAGAAAACAAAATATTTTTATCTTTCTTGATCAATAAATGTGTCAGTTGATACTTGATGTGCACATCATATGCATGGGAAAACACTGCTAGAAATTTAGCTTCTTTTGTCGCATTGGAGAGGTGGGGTTTACAATATATTCCTGAGGACAGTGAATTTCCATTGAAGAATACATTTTCTATTATTAGAAACTTGGTACATATCAGTCTTTTGCAATTAGTTTTGACTGATTGGTGTTTCAAAGTATTTTTTGGACCAGTGATCATGAAACTATTCTGAGCAAACAGGAAGAACAAAACCTGAATTTGTACTCAACAAATGAAATTTATCATCAGAATATAGTGGATAAATGAATAAAATTGTGATAAAACGGTGAAAATAGGCATGTACAAAAATAAGTGCTTACATGGCTATTTTTGTAGTGAAAATTTGTAAACATATTTGTTGCCATCTCTTCTTACTGGAATTGGCTATAAATATTGCATTTTTGCTCCTGTTAACAGTGCAAATGTTTGGGGGGAAAAAATGGTTGCTCTTTGATGTATAAAACAATCCATAAACATATTAAAATCACTAATAATTTTAAATGACAAGTGCTCAAGTTTACTAGATTTTACAGTAGAAGCCAACAGCCATGAATTTGCATGGTTTATTTTATGGCAGCCATTTCAGGTGTGTTTTTCAAATGCTAATTAAGCACAATAAAAAAAAGTGATAATATTACTTCAACAGACCTTTCAAATTTAATAAGAGATTCATTGTTAGAATGTTGATTATGCAACTTTACATTGCATGTGGGTGACATTAATACTGTTGGACAAGTGGAAAACCTGCATCATTTTACATGAAAGTAACAGTATCAGTTTGAACTGGAGACTTCCAGGTAAACATTTCTTTGATAGTTTGTAGGAGAACAGTATATATTGTGCAAGTCTTGTAGACTACTTCAGTCTCAGTCTAGTTTAAATCTTTGAATGCATAATAGGTAGGGATACAAAGAATTCCACAATTTTAGTGATTCTGAACTCGAAATTTAAACTAAAACAAATTTATTAAAGATCAAACTTATCTACATTTTAGCCGAAGTGGTGTTTTTTTTGAGACCTGGCCTGTTCTCTCTATTTTTGTCATGTAATCATTGGTATGCATTATAATACTAACAGTGTTATTACTAGAAGCTAGTCAATATTTGTTCACACTTGTTGCAATTCATGATGTAGAAACATGTCAGTGCATTTGTTGTTGTCAAATTCTGACATTTGATTAGACCTGCCTACAAGTGGCTGTGTAGTTTTATGAGGTAGCTTGCCTGCACAAGGTTCAAGAGAACTTGTCCTATAACCATGATGTCATAGGCATTAGCAACAGTGTTTTGGCATTATCAAATGTATACACTTTGTTTAAGTTGATATATGTGCAGATGACCTGACGGCTGATTTATTTTAATATGGTAAACAAAACTAAAACTTCCAATATTGGATTAAGATTTGCTGTAGTTATTTTAAGTAATGTAAACAGAAGTAAAAATTTTTGTTGTGTTCAATTTAAAAAAAAAACAGCACTGCCTTGTAAGTATTCACTGTGTATTTTTTTTACATGTATATACTAAATTCCTTTTTCCTGCAGTTTTTCATGATCTCATAGTGTAATATAAATTTTATGCAATATTTGGACCTGGTTTATGTTGAGATAAAGCATCTGTATGGGAGTGAGTGGGTGTAGTAAATTGGTTACCCACAGTGGGGTTTAACATTGTTGCAATGGATACAGCCTTTTTTCATCTTAGGATTACAGAGTTTCTTTATCTCTGACACTGAGAGTAATTGCCTGGGGGGTCTAATTTTATTTTCTTAATGCAGATGAAATCTATTGTACATCTGTTTGTGATGTTTTATTGTCTCTTATACCTTTATTTTTACCTGAATGGAGTCCATTTTATTCTCAACTTTGCACCATTTTTTTTATTTGACTTTGTATAATTCATATTTGTTGTCTAAAAATAAAGTACATGATCAGATTCTTGAGCATTTACATTTATACTGAATATTCAGTGTACTGTTTGTGTTGTTTTTTTTAAATAAAAAAATCGATTTGCTGCTATAGTTTGCACTAACTGATTGATTTGAATGGGAATTTTAGTCTTAAGCATTTTATTATTATACTTCAGAACTTATTTTTTGTTGTTTTTCCTAAACATTGTATTTTATTGATACTTAAATGGGTAGATTTGGAATAAAGAGTTGTATGAGTTGTGTTTATATCATTCATCAAACATTTTTTAACAAGAACAAGTATCATCGAAGAACGATTCCTTGATTCTCAGGGATAAGTGTGATAGAAAAAATTCAGAAATTGTACCTCTCTTTTCTTCAATATTATTGTGTGTATGAGTGTGATCTGTAGTTTTTGACTGTGCCTTGTCTGAATTTTGTTTTCTATTTAGCCTCTGTGTTGAGATAGATCCCCGGGCCTTACTGTGATATTAATTTTGCCTCAGTATCAGCAATTTAGGAACTATTTTGTCTTACTAATTCCTTGCACATAATTTATAGAGTCAAGGTAATTTAGTAAAACACCAAAGAAATTTAATTTGATAAATAGGGTTTTAGCTTTGACCCCGTATATCCTTTATAATTTGATGGCAGTTATAGATTTTATAGAACACTTTTATTGCATCATTTTTATTTATGCATCACAAATGTATTTTTGTCATGTTCCAGTTCCTTTACATTCATTGATAAGTATGTCTGAGACTTGATTGAATGTATTAGGTGTTAGATGTATATGGACTACATTTATTTCATTTTTGGCTCTATTGGTCATAAACCAGAAGAGCTTGTGGTTTGGTGTGTTGTCCCTGATCTGTACATCCATTATCATAAGTTATTGCTATTCCTCGTGAACTATGTGGAGGATTGCCATTAAACTCCACATGTGCATTCATCCCAAGGTGTGACTGGTCCTTTAAAATGACCCTTAAAATACGAACTTCTGGAATACAAGCCAAAATTACGAAAATATGAATGTTGCAGTAAAATGCAGATACCAACTTATCTTTACTTGATTCAGATCCAGGTTTGATATTAGATTAAGTCTAACCAGAAAACCAGACTAACTTTACAGGAATACCTCGGATGCTTTAAACTGTACTTTTTTTCCTGCAAATGTCTGCAAACAATACCTGTTGAAGACATAAGGGACAACAAGCCTTTTAAAATATTTTAAATAGCACAGAAGGATAGAAAGAAATATTCCAAAAAATTCTTAGGGGGAAAAGCAGGAAGGGCAACAATAATGTGTCAATTTAAGTATTTCAAGGCGGTAGAGATTATTTCCGTCACCACATGAAATTTACCCACCAAAAAAAGTCAGGTTAAGAGATGGCAAAAATCTATTGACCTTTATAGCATTTGGAACTGCAGTTTGTGAAACTACTGAAAGAAGTTAGAGATGCAAAAAACAAAAACAAAAAGTTAAACATGTTTACCATTGCTGTATCATTCTACAACCACATATCTGAATGTTTTAAATGCTTATATTCTAACTTGGATATAGCATTACATGATATTTACTTGCATCTTACTGAAACCTTGTGGAAATAAATCAACTGCCTTACTGAGCAGGTCTTGTTGGGGTTGTCATGTTTACATCTGGAATATTTTGCTTTCACTACTCAGTTTTGAAGGTTTATATAGGTTGGCTATTTTGTCAGTTGTCTTTGAAGCCTGATTATAAAAACTACTAGTTGCATGGTCATATTGACATGGAGTTTTCACCATAAATACCTGCAATGTTTGCTAGTTTCTAAATGAAAATGCACTGTGCATTATCACTTTCAAGCAAGTGCTTGTACTGTCTGGTAATTTGCACAACAGATCTCCATATTATCTTGATGCTGACCAGGTCATCTGACACATTAGGAGTCTAACAATAGTTCCAAGCAACTTTGCCCCTTTTCTTTGTTGTGATGACTTGCAAGGAATATATTATGCCTTCACTGTAACTTGAACTAGGTAATATTAGTAAAAAGTGCTTTTGCAACATTTAAAATTGTCAAATCTTGAGTTTTGGAGGTGTTGTTTTATTAATACCTGTTGAGCTGTTCATTTTTGAGGGAATTAAACCATTCTTGTATTTTCAGGGTTCCCATGGGTCCTGGAATTCTGAAAAAGTTTTGGAATTTAAAAATAAGTTCAAGGGCCTTAAATAATTGTGGAATTTTTCAAAACCTTGCAAAAGTTTTGGAAAAGTTGTGGAATTTCTGACAGTTGAATTTAAAAAATAATTGATAACTCCTAATTTCATAGACCACCAATCACCGATTTAAAAAAAAAAAATTTGAACTGACATAATAAATGGTTTATTGTGGTCCTCGAGTTTTGTGAAATGGCCCTGGAAAAGTCATGCAATTTGTTTTTCTTAAGTCTGCAGGAATCCTCTATTCTGCAGTCTCGTTAAAAAATGCCTAAATGGAAGTGAAAAACATTCGACCTTGTTAAGTTTAAAAATGTTTATTTGAAATCAAATAAGGCAGCCATCTTGAGAATCTTGTTCTTACCACTTTACAGAAAGTTATATTGACATGGGATTTTTCCTAGAAGACTTCTCATGGTGGCAGCTGGTCTTGATTGGAAGTGGTGCTGATCTGCACAAAAGTATGGCCTCTGTAGAGGCCATTGTGAAAATCTTTGAACCACTCTTCCTGTATTGATAGCAATATCAATAAGGGGTTTTCACCAAGACATGGATCTTGTTAGTAATAAATAACAATTATGCTGATTTGAAATAGAATATGGCCTCCACAGCATCTACTTGAAAATCACAACTCCTTTTGAGTGGAAAGTCATATTGACATGGGGATTTTCATCTAAACGACTTGTGATAGCTAGTGGGTTCTATGTGAAGTTAGTGCCACTCTTGCATGCATCAAATGTTGGGTTACACCAGGCATTTGTTTTTCATGCACATTGACCTGTAGTTTATAAAAGATTGTAACTGGCTCTTGTGCAAAACATGCCAAAAGTCTTTGGCTTCTTTCAGTTTTGCATAACAAAAAAAAAGTTAGTGGCAGGGTACTTTCATTCTGTGAACACATTTCTAGTTATGGCCAGAGGTGAATTAGAAGCGTATTTAGGATATTGGCATGCAAGAATTTCATTAATTATTATTTAAATCCTCAAGCATACATAGCAATATCCTATAACAATGTGCTGTCTATTCATAAGACTTAATTTCTTTTAGAATTGCCACTGTCTGTTATGCAGAGTATTCAGTGTGTCTAATATTGCTCAGGGTAGATTAAAATGGAATGTCGATGGGTAGCTGTAACAAATATGATAACATTTTTCTGATGTAATACGGACCAAGCTTAATGTATGTACATTTTAAAATTTGTTCCAGAAAGCTGTTAGCATCTATGAACTAATTTTTTTTTTAATATTCAGTAGAATCTGATTTATTGCACATATCACGAGCTGGTCCTGTTCACATACATTTTCACAACATGAATATGTATATTATTGAGTGTTATATGTAATGAAGACATGATCATGTACATAAAGCGTTTACAAATAACATCTGAATTTTTTTTGTACAATTTTGAAATGTATTTTTCTGTTAGAGGAAAACAGCATTTATAGTAACTAATGTATTGATGAAGAAAATGTATTTAGTACAGTAAAAGAATTCAATAATAACAAAATGTTAATTTGTAGATTGAGAGTATCCTGCCAATAAAATTGCTCAGCCATATCTAATGGACAAAAGTCATGTATATTTATTCACATCTCGAGAATAAATTATTCTTTCTGTTAATGTTGTTTTGTCTTTGCTTGATTCCTAAATTGGAATTTTTCCGGATCATAAAGTTTTTAAGTGAAAAGTCGCTAATCAGAGAATTAACTGCTCTAGTGGTTAGAGCGTCCACCTCGGATGTGTGAGGTTGTGGGTTCAAACCCTGACAAAGTCATACCAAAAACTTAAAAAATGGTACTAGCAGCTGCCTCATTAGGCATTCAGCATTAAGAGGTTAGTGTTAGGACTGGTCGGCCTGGTGCCAGGATAATGTGACTGGGTGGGACATCATGCTATATGTCTACGGCATGATGCCCCAGTGCTAGACATCACTATAAACTGCCACACTGCAGACATTGTAGCGATATGACTGAAAAATTGTTAAAGCTACGTTAAAAATCTAAATCACACACACACACTCACAGATGTCATTATTGTGCTTTGTCCCAAATATAATGTTAAAAAATATATTCTAAGCAGAGATTTTCTTAAATTGATTAAGTTGGTAATTAAGCTGGATATTGCCAGCCATGTCATGACTTGTATTACGACTTATTTTGGATACAATATGTATTATTATGCATATTTAATTTATTGTGTGCTTGACTTTTGTCCATTATTGAGGGTTGTGGATGAAGTTTTTGCATAACTGATTTTTTTCCATGATTTTAAGTAGTCAACATGTTTATAAAAAATTTAGTTCAAGGCCTAACCTTGTTTTTTGAGTTGCCAAAAGTTTCTATTAGACAAGTTGGAAAATATTTTGGTCATCATTTGGAGGTGTACATACCAGCAAATCACTGTGCCCCCACAATTTTCATAAGATTTATTGCTTGTTTTGACTTGCTGCCGAATGCAGTTTGACAAAGTCTTGTGCATTCAACAAATTTCATATTTTTAATGAACCGCTCCAGTGGCCTAAATGGTATAGCATCTGCCTCAGATGAAGGAACCCTGGCAGAGTCATACCAAAAATTTTATTTGGTACCTTCTTTGGCACTCAGCATGAAGAGGTTAGTGTTAGGACTGACCAGGATAATGTGACTGGGGTGGGACATGATGCTACATGTCTGCGTCATGATGCTCTAGTGCTAAACATCACTATAAACTGCCACACTGCAGATATAGTGATATGACTGAAATATTGTTAAAGCTACATTATAAATCCAGTCATACACACAATTTTTAATGGATTGCCTTGACACTAAATGTTTTCAGTATCGTATGAAGATGTGCATGGCAATAAATCAATTTGCTCCAGCATTATTTTTAGTTGTGGTCTTGTCTTATAGATGAATGCATTGTATGACTGAGTCTTCAATCTTGTGAACATGACTCATTTCTGAATGGGTTACTGAAGATGTGCGTATAAAATAATCACTGTACTTTGTGATTTTTAGCTTATAGTACAGCACTGAATGTCCTCCATCATGCATTTGTTTTCAGTCAAGCATAGGTATGGCATGTTCCATAGCAACTTTATGGAAGACCTATTTTCAAACCCCACCCCTCCCAAGCTAAGTAAATCTTGATTAAACTTGATAACGAATGTTTCTAAGGACATACTCTAGTAAAATGTTGTCTGGAGGTGATTTCATAGTGTTGCTTTCTTAAGGACCAGATGGAATAAACTACTTTAACATTCTCTAGAATTGTTGAGCCAGTTTTGATTCAACTTGATAGGAGTGCTTCTTAGGACATGCTCTATTAAAAAATCTCTAACTTGGCTCCCTTAGCAATGGCGTGACTTCCATCATTAGATTATGATGCACATATAAGATAAGATAAGAATTCTTTATTTCAGACTACATAGTCCATACATCTAAATTAAAATACGGATATAAAGTAAAACATTGTAAACATAAAAGAACATATATATCATATTTACAAGTATACAGACACATCTACAACAATGGACTGTGCCCTGCATTGTTAAGAATGAAATTAAGTGGCACATTTAAAGAGTAATTTGTTCCATCTACTAATAATATGAGAATTTAAATGAATGTCATAGTTCCAAAGTGATATCAATATACAGTTCTCACTATTAGATAGTCTTGTTATCATTGAGAATACATACTTTCTCATTACTTCCTCAAAACTGAATACATTATAATTTACAAACATGTTGGAGGCACTGTTTCATCTAGGAAGACCTAATAGAAAACGAAGACTATTATTATAACCAATTACTAGTTTTCTTTTCATACATTCACTAAAGTTTATCCACAGTGGAGCACAATACATAGTGCAGCAATAAGATTTGAATAATCTAATTTTGATACTCAATGAACAATTCTTAAATTTGCGTAGAAGCATGTTTGTTCTAGTACACAAATATCGATAATGTCTCATCATATCTTCATTATCTGACTGATTGGATTTCAAAATATGACCCAAATACATATAACTGTCGACATACGTAAGAGCATTGCCGTTAAGATGTACAGGGGGAGGTGATGGTAATTTAAAAGAAGTTGGCTGAAAGACCATGCATACTGATTTTTGTGTATTATAGATGATATCATTCTCTAATGCGTATTGTTCACATATCTTCAATAATTTCCTTAAACCTGTGATAGAAGGACTTATCAGTGACATATCATCAGCAAAACTAAAATTGTTAAGAAACAACACATTTGGTGGCAGACGTAACCCTACGTAACACTGGCCCAGGATACGATTTAACTCATCTATGTATATATTAAATAACAAAGGGGAAAGAATACCTCCCTGCCTCACCCCATTGGTTACATGGAAAGCGCTGGATATTACACTTCCCCATCGCACATAATACAACTGTTTGCCATACCAGTTAACTAAAGTATGAACTATGTATACAGGTATTTTAATATCAAGCAACTTTTTAAAGAGTGTCCAATGATTGACCCTATCAAATGCCTTACTAGCGTCTAAAAAGCATGCAAATACTGGGCTGCCATGTTCTACATAATAGCTGACGGTTTCCTTAAAGGCATATAGACATAAAGCTGTTGAATGCTGCTTTTTAAAACCAAACTGATTATCGGAGATTGTGACTTCACATCTTTGTAGTATGATGCATTCAAATATTTTTGAGATAATAGTCGTAAGAGCTATAGGTCTGTAGTTATTTTTGTCCGCCAGGTTACCAATTTTGCTTTTTAGTAGCTTTTTAATTGTAACTTTTGTGAAATCATCTGGTACAAAGTTATGCACAAACATACAATTAAATAAAATCATTAATAGCCCATGAAGTCTAGTATCTGAAAATTTAAAATGTTCCACATATAAAAAATCTGATCCTGGACATTTACCACCTTTTTGTCTTGTGATTGCATTTTGGATCTCAGATAATGTGATTACCTCAATATGAGCAGAAGGGGTAGTCAATGCTGAAGTAACACGCTTCTTATTCGAATCGTTTTTAACACTATTGAGTAAGTCTTCAAAATGATTTTTCCACATGTTGCATATATTATTTTGACCATGGTTCCCATCAATGGAGATTGGTAGTTTATTGGAAGTTGTCGTAGTACTTTGTTTAACTTGCTTCCAGAATTCACGTTGGTCGACATTTTCAAATTTTTGTGCTAGCGAGTCTGCTCTATGTTTTACTTCATCTTTCTTGAATAATATAAGCAAGTGACTAAGCTCATACGACTTGTGTTCAGTTATTTCCTTGTGGATTTTTTAAAAGTTTTAACCTGATGAAGTGTATGAACACAGCTATCGGTAATTACATTTCAATGGATTGCCATGAAGCTTTGTACATCTTATGGTCATAATCTAAAACTGCATATCGACAAATCACCTGCTCTCCACTTGTTAGAATTATTGCCCTTTTTATCTTATAGTTAAATGCAGCGCAAGACAATTTAATGAATGCAGCTTGTCTTGCCAGTTCTTATGAATCATAGATTCATACTGTGGTCATCATCACAAATCTGTGCATATTGTGCTGTGCTTGTGATTGCTGGAAGAGCTTTTGCCCTTTTTGATTTACAGTTGAAGTTGAGAATGCTTCTATTCTTGCAATTTTAAGTGGACTGATGCGAAACAGTACATGATTGGGTCGGGTGGTCGTTCTGAAAGTGGCATTCCACACATCTTTAGTGCTATTACGAATGTTTTCTTTTGTTTTAATTCATGTGTTGTCGTCTTTCGGTAAGACTGTGTGTTGGGCTTGATTGTTTTTCTTTTATTTTAGTGTGTAATGTAACACCAGTGTGTTGGTGTAATGAACAGTTATACATCTCAAATGTATTATATCTTTTCTTATTTTAGTGTTACCTTTGTCGGTTTTTCCGTCAGTGGCTCATTTGCCAGATATTTGCATTTGGTTTATTTCTCAAGTATTGTTGAACCTAAGTCCAGGAACCTTTTAAATGGGTATGTTTCGGTTAGTGTGAGAGTATAAATTAGTTTATGATTTCGCCCGCAAAACATAGTTGAGACAGGAATCACTTTTCCAAAGTCGTTGTCGTCGTTGTAGGCGTCAACATTGGCATTCAGTCCAGTTTCTTTATGCTGGTGTATGTACAGCACAAAGCTTTATCGTTTTGTTCATTTTCGAAGGTACTAATCGCATTTGGCAAAATGTAGGTAGCATTGATCTACCTTTTATACTCCACTTTCATCTAGCACAGATTCTTTGGCAGTATTGTAGGTACAGTCACGCTATATTTTGCAATGCGGTTACAATCGAATCATTTATAGTGATTATTACTGTGCGGTATTTTGACGTCTGTTAACAGGTCCGCGGGTCGATTGTTTGTCTTGAATGGGTCATAAATCAATTGCTCTCAAATCTTCCTGGGGCGAAATACAGAAGGATATAGATAATAAACTTACGTAATGCATATATAAATGACCCACAGTATTTTTTTTTAAATCATAAATATTCTGAATACCAGCGAAACAGATGGCATTAAGTAAACTAGCAGAGTAGAATTTTAACATAAAATAAAGATCATCATATCGCGGTTAGTATTAGGGACGATAGGTGTTGGGGTGGGTGGGGTGCGAGCAAACTTACGGGGTGGGAATAGAGGGTTGGGTTAACCACATTGACGATATGTGAGGGAGCAACGGAATATGGACATTTTGCTGTCGGCTAGAAAGTGAGCGTCAGCATTTATTTTCAAGGAACATTGAAACAAAGTTTTAATTTTGTAATGGGACGTTCTAGAGGACATTTAGTTGCATCTGATGGAACAAGGAAACAAAGACATCTATTTTCAGAAACTAGAGACCTCAGATCACATTCCATTCAACTTTAAATGCGGAAGTTTGTTTTTACTTAACTTTTCCCAGTAAATTTTTTACTTAAATTTTCTCAGTAAATTTGTTAGAATGATAGAAATAGGGTATTTGCATCGCCCTTAGTTAGACTTCATTCAAAATTACTAGACTTTTGTGGCTTTTAAAATTTTGCTTACGAAGAATCAACCTCTACAAAGTTTTGTAAGCAACACACACACACACACACACACACACACACACGAGAAATTAATGAACCATACATTAAATTAATGGGCTTGAGATAATGACGAAATCGCTTTGTCCTTTCTGCAAGCAAAGATGAATTAAGTCACAATTATTTTATTTTGCAAAGGGGAAACGATAGAAACGTTATCATTGTCTTCTGTCTCGCCGCATTTAAGCGTTTGAGAAATGTTTTGTTGAAAGTTAATGCGGTGAAGGTCATAAATCAGGATTGAAAACACGAATTATCGACTCAGAAGCTTCCCTAGGCTCAGAACCAAAGTGTAAAGTTCTGGCTGTGATTGATTGTCCCATAACATCAAACTAAAACAGCAGTAAAAAGCTGCTATTTCAATTGATGTTCGAAGAGCCTTGGGCTTGATCCATGGGTAATAAAGCAGAACAAATATTGAACTTCCCGTTTAAAAGTTGCGCTAGCTAAAGTCGGAAGGTAATTGGACTGGACCGCAATCAAACATGTTTGATGGACTGAATTGTTATTGATGTTTTTCTTTAAATGCGAATTTTTACAGCCGACACATGTTAGTGCTGGCTAGAAGATATAAACATTAAATACAACGAAGACGTTTTGAGTACCTAAAAAGTCTGCATTCGCTTAATGAAATATTTTTTTTCTTCTAATCAATATGCTTTCTATGAGTTACGTAAACGAAGATACATGTCACTGTTTGTCAACTCTAAACACATATGCAGCATGAAAATATAGATGTATACAATTTAAGACTATTGGATAGCGAATTGCTTAAACTTCCACAACGTAGGTTACACGCTGTTTTAGGCAGGGTTTTGAAACCGGTTGGTCAGGCCTATACCTATATGCTGGAACTTGCATCAATATGAACAACCGGGCACGTAATTGACCAATCAGGTGTCTATTCAGGTCTCTGTTCCCTGCAACAGTCAGAGCAAAAACAATAACAGTTTAGTAAATGTTCCTTTTGTACCACGATCTTTGAGAATCTGGCACACCTTAAAAGTCAGCCTGCCTTGGTTTAAATAAAACAGAACATCTACATTGGCTTGCGTGGGATCCTAGGATTGATGACAGAACCAGAACGATGCAAGCAAACTCAATGCCAACGTGCTTTTCAGCCCTCTTCAATGTCGGGCTGTATATTCAAATTCTGTTTAGGAAGAAAATTTGACATTTTTAAGACGACTAATACACATCTATGCTATAGACGAGTCCCTTACTGCTGGTTGCACTCTATGCAATAAGAACCATCCACACACGTATGCAAAAGCATCGAAAACAAAAACTATCAAAATACATCTTTGCTTATTTTTTTTAATTAAAAGTAAGTCAACATCAGAATAGTAGCCAAATTCAATAAATACTCTTCTGGATAGGTTTAAAATAGCAAATCACTAAACAGAGAAAAAACAAAAAGTCTCTTTAAATTCTGTTTAGTTTAGAACAACATCTGGTATTTTTCCAGTTTGTAGTAGTCATCAGTTTTCTTGTGAACTGGTTCTGTGATAGACCAGGCTATTTGTTTGGGATTCCATTGAACTGGTTATGTGGTAGACCAAGCTGGTTGTCTTGGATTTGATTGAAATAGTACTGTGGTAGACCAGGCAGGTTGTTTGGGATTCAATTGAACTGGTTATGTGGTAGACCAGTCTGCTTATTTGGGATTCGATTCAGCAGTGTATGTGGTAGACCAGTCTGGTTGTTTGGGGTTCGCTTGAATGGTTCTGTTGTAGACCAGGCTGGTTGTTTGGGATTAGAATGAACTGGTTCTGCAGTAGATCAGGCTGGTTGTTCGGGATTCGAATGAAGTGGTTTTACAGTAGATTGGGCTGGTTGCTTGGTAATCAATTGAACTGGTTCTGTTTTAGATCAGGATGGTTGTTTGAGATTCGATTGAAGTGGTTCAGTTGTAGACCAGGCTGGTTGTTTGAAATTCAATTGAAATGGTTCTGTGGTAGGCTAGACTGGGTGTTTGGGGTTCAATTGAAATGGTGATTGTCCCGGCTGGTTGTTTGGGATTCGATTGAAATGGTACTGTGGTAGACCAGGCTGGGTTTTTGGGACTCGATTTAAGTGGTTCTGTGGTAGACCAGGCTGGTTGTGTGAGATTCAGTTGAACTAGTTCTGCGGTAGACTCAGTTTTTTTTTTTTATATTCAATTGAATTAAAAGTGACGAAGACATTAATATGGATAATAATATTCTACTTTGCGGAAAATATGAATGAAAACTCTTTTGAGAAGGACAGACTCCGCCAAATTAAAATTCCAAGACAAACTAACCCCATTCACAGTTAGCCCACACGAATATTTCTCAGCAGACACCCAAATGCAATACCTAACAAGTCAGCTACTGAATATATAAACTCTCTTTTTCATCAACTGCAACGAAACATCTATTCTGAAATGGAAATATGTTGTTTCAAGTATATATCTAACTTCAAAAAACTAACAAGCAACTCTTGAAGGTGGCAGGACACTAATAAGTTTCCTCAATATTTCCTGGACGTTTTATATACAGTCCACTGTATTAGTTATAAGTTTAGATGTATCAAACCTGTTGCTTTTTCGAAACCGGCCGATCCACGAATATTTGCGTTTTCATCATATGCAAAACTACGAGGTTGAAGTCAATGTTCATGTTATTTTCTGTTTAGGCTTTAATGCTACTTTCTATTAAATACAAGTAACATTTTTCACTGGTTAGCTTACTGTAGTGATACATTTAAAATAGGCATTCAATATTCAGGTGCCCTGTGTACGGAATAATGTTCCATATGAAATTAAAACGGCTCAAATTGCAGAGTCCTTTCATGGAAGGATGGTTGCTTGAAGGAAATCGTAGGGTTTAGTTTTAGGTACACACCACTCTCAGTTCATATGTCCATTTAAATGTTTTTCATGTATTCTTCTTATATTCTAATGTATTTTTATTTCTGTCTTTATTCTATTAGGTGTAATGGAGTGAATTTATTATAGTATTTGTTTAAGTGTGCTGTACACTTGGTTCTATTACCTATCGCTATACTCAGGTAGACTTGTGTGCAAGCTTATTCTGTTTCCCTTTTTTGTCATTGTATATTGCTACAGTTCAAGAGTCATACACTGATGAGCATGTGTGCGTGCGTGCGTGCGTGTGTGTGTGTGTGTGTTTTATATTTAGATGTGAAGAATATATTAATAATTGCTTTTGCTGGTAAATATTGGCTCTAATAGAGGATTTTCAGGTGGATGAGTTCTTTACAACGTTGTCACATTCTGAAAGTTATTACTGTTATTGTTACTATTATTATTAGTATTATTATTATTATTAATCCATACTTCCTTAAGACGTGCATAAAAAACGATAACTTAAATGGAACAATTACGTTGTGCTTCCCGTAACAACTTCTCGGTAGAGAACAAATTAGTATTCTTTCTCGTGTCAAATAGCGGATCTCTAGTCATTGGTGGAAAATCAAATACAGACTTAAGAAAATATGCCTCTCTCGTTTAATGCTAGGTTCTATTAAACTTTTTGTTCCAAGTTTTCAGTTGGAGGGGTCTTCGAGCTTATGCGCGTGGAGATGAAAACTTGAAATTTTAAGTTACTGTAATGTACCTCTTTATATATTTCAGTAACAATAGTACATAATATCCTTTTATATCTTTATTTCCATTAAAGTTTAAAATCAATTTGTACGGCAAAAAATATTGGTGGACAGTCAAAAGTTCGTCGGCCAATGCTCTCTCTCTCTCTCTCTCTCTCTCTCTCTCTCTCCACAGTTAACAAACACGGGTAAAAATGTGTGTGTGCGGGTTTGGTGTGAGGTGGCAGCAACATAATAAAAATAGTGTAGGAAATTGAAGCCTTCCAGGATGACTTACTATGTCTAACATCGTGCACGTTTTTCCGTGGACGTCCCCACAGACCGCCAACAGCATTTGCTTTAACAAAACCCGAGGAATTGCTATCAGAAATTGCAATGTACCAAGAGAAGAAAACGCTACCAATGTTGCTTGTAATGTTTCTGTTGTAACGTTTTCAAACTACAGACCCAGTTTTGTTTGTTTGTTTTCGATACATTCTGGCTCGGCGGACATTTGTGACGTTATTGGTACCAAAAGCCATGTACCACCTCGTTTATTTACTATAACCGAAGTAAGGATCGTCCAGTTTACGATAGTGCATTGTTTCAATCGATCTGTTAAAGGAGGAAAGATCTAGTATTTTGTTTATTTTTCCTGACAGGATAGACATCAAAGAATAAGAAAGCAAGAATACAAAGATTTGGAGGAACAGCGACGCAAGCTTTGGGTGCCTAGGATACTTTTTGTACGTGTTGGAGTATCTTTTATTAGATACTTTTGAGTTGGATATTTTCGTGTTACAGTCGACAAGAATCAATAAGAGGAGGATGAAGCCTGATGCAATACCAACAGTAATTTGTTTTATTATATATCTATAATTTTCTGTCCAAGAATGAGCCAGACGTTTACCATCAGACCCGAAAGTAACAAAAGGATACTGTCGTTTTCTGAATACGCATTACAATGTTCTCAAATAAGTCTTATCTACGTTTTCTTCGATGTTTCCTAGTCGCAACTGAACAAGCGTGAATAACTATGCATTTGCCTCACTTGACATGCAAAAGCAAATAAGTAACATTCTCTTTAACAAATCTGTAGCATGGGATTTCCATAATCCGCCCGTAAATACTTATAGAAATAATGCTCTCATTCCCAAACCAAGTCCCCATCTGAGCCTTTCAAATGTTCCGCCAGAAACAATTCACACGCTATCAGCTGAGCATCGGATGTAAACTTTCCTAGTCATTCAGCCAGTGATACCGTCCGCGATGCAAAATTTGAAAACTGCACAATAGCTATAAATCACATTTATTGGTCCCCTGTCCCCATGCGTCGAAGAGCTCATGTTATTAACTGTAATAGTAGTAAAACTGAGTGACTGTTGTTCCACACGTTTCCTACATAAAAATGATATTCATGTGCTTATCAGCTGTTCAAAACAATGCAATTCCGTTTATGGCTTAAGATTAAGTTCGCATTAGAAAGGTTGAAATGTTAAGTAATTTCTTCTTTTAGTTACGTTTTTGGATTTTATAAAATTATCTGAAAATTGATAGGTATGTAACAAAAATAGCATTATCACATTAATTCGATCTTGATTGATAGATTATATCTTGTAATCGGCATCAGAAAATCTGGATCATGACCAGGCGCTTCGTGTGTCGTAATGATCTATATTTTCTATTGCTGACAACTTGATGTGATCTAGCAATCAAAATTGTATTCCTGTGATAATACGCGTATTTATGGTTTATCTGTACAACTGTTATTCAAGAACCAGCCAGCAGTTTACAGTCAGTTCCTAGAAGTAGTAAAACGATACTGACGTGTTCTGATTTGTATCAAAATATTCTCAAACGAGACTATAATTTACTTTTTCTTCGAGATTACCTGCTTAAAAAGCAGTGTTAACATCTATACTGTAGCTTCACTTACCATGCAAAGTGAAACGAGTGACATTCACTGTAACAAATCTGCATCATGAAGTTCCAACAATTTATCCATTCTCGCTGCAAATAACTGCCAAAGTAATGCTGTGTTTCCGATGTCAAGTTCCCATTACAGCCTCCCCCCCCCCCCAGTTCAACATTATCAGCTCGGCCTTTCAGAGAATGTTTTAGAGTTATTCAAATAGTGAAATTCCCTGATGCAAAATTTGACTACTGCATTAAAATCATAGCATGGATCTGCTGCCTTCTTGTGTCGAAGAATTTGCTTTACTGACTGTGATATTAGTGGCAATGAGTGATTAAGATATAATTTCATATTGAAAAGGTTGAAATGTTATACAACGAGCGACTAGAAAAATTTGCGCCCCTCATTTGCTGGAAAAAATATATTTTACTCTGGTGGACTCTTCCAGTTTATACACAAGTCTCATTTTTGTCTGCGGAAATATACATATCCTGAAAAAGAACATTCCGGCTCCGACCCCTCACCCTCAATGCATTTTGAACCAGCCCGTGCTCTATCTACCACCTCAATTTTATTTTTGTACCTACAGCTAATAGTGGACATTTGAAAAATTCCCAACAAGACCGTAGTCTACTTGGCCTGAAATATATCTATAAGTCTCGAAATCAGAATAAGCATCCGAGTGAGAATTATGTACTAGGTCCTCTTGTTTGATAGTGGATATAAATATTAACATCGTTTGCAACATGGATGTCCTAAAAGTTAAGAGAGATTCCTCGAAGTCCTGATAAATCGTTATAGGTTACGATTTTGCACAGTAATCTATTTCCAATGACCATCTATTTCCGAAGATGTAAGTTGAAGAAAACCATAGGAAATATTATTTCAGAATCTAGATACAATAGTCAGTAGTCAATAGTCTTTCAAACTGTAATAACTTTAAAGAAATAAACATGCAGCAGATAATTAAAATCTCATTGTTTTCTCCCCCTGATAGTAATATGAAACTCTTTTTCAAATACTTTATTCGTGTTTCATACCTTTATTGGTTGTACTCACAAGAACATAAAGATCTTCAAAATTTAGTTATTTCATAAGTTAATAAAATTTATATCAGTTGGTGATTGAATAAATTAGAGTTAAAAACAATGACATGATATAAAGTGTTAGATATTTTACTGGGTTTTTGTTAATCAAGTTATGATCAGTTCTATCAACACTAAGTAAAAACGATTACATGATATCAAGTGTAAGATATTTCACTCGCTTTTTGTCATTCAAACATTCAAGTACATTAATTGAGGGACTCCGTCAGAAGAAAAGAATCAAAGGAAAAACAAAACAAAACACAGAAAATAATGCTAAATAAATGTGTACTAGATGTTTTGAAGGTGATATTATCACACATTTTATTACTGGAGTGTCTGTCTATTTCGAACAATAGAAACGAAAAGACGGACTAAAAGGAAGATTTGCAAGCTCTCATCAATAACAAAGTTAACAGCTTTTTAAGTCTTTCTTACGTTTTCTTATCTCTCTTTTCCATGGTGTTTCAAAACCTATTATCACTAGACTTTATATATCTCGTATTTGAAGAGTGAAAACATTTCTGTTACTCTTCTGTTGCAGATAAATCAAAAGAAACAAAAAAAGGATCTATATCTACACCAGCATGTATAACTTCCTCCAGGACGTGGGCCGGAAAGGACATATTTAAAGCCACATCCTATAAAGTAAATAAGCGGATTAAGCGGGTCGCTGACAGGAAGAAGCTTTCGGGGAGTAAGTTACAGATGCCATTCTAAACTATCATATATAACACCTTCAAATTTAGTAACGTTCAATCTACGATAAAAGTAAGATTTTGTCCCTTAACGTCTTTATAATTCTCGCTAAATAAAATAAATTATTCTATACATTTCGTCTTTGCAATTTTTGTAGTATTCTTTATCATCCCCACTCTCCTGTTTGTGGAAGTCCTCATTATTCCTCCATCAACTTTTGAGGTAGTCTTTATTTTATTATCTACAATGTTTAATAAACTTCGTTGCACATGATTTGAAATAGCCATTAGTTTTATGAAACTCACGAACTTACTTTTCATCTGTACATTTTGAACCAATTTTTATTTCCATTATTTATAATTTATTATTTTATTTCAATAAAGATTTAATTAAATGTGAAGTGATCAAAGTAAAAATGAAGATGAAGATAAGTCTGAATGAAAGGTTGAAAACATTAACTGCACAACAAAGACGAAGATCCTTACTGAGTTGAGCAGGAAAGACTTCACTCAATTTTAAAGGAAGCCAAAGAAAAAGTAGACAACAAGATATCTTCTGTTGAAAAGAGTGGTAAAGCAATAACAAATCAAATTCGAATTTACATATAGATCGACGAAAAGATTTATAAAAAAAACATTTGAGATGGATACGACTTGTTTAAACAGATTTAACAACCTCTCAAGCAATTGAAATCTTGCAAACTGTAAGAGAATGAGAAGAATAAATATCAAACGTGCAACTATTTTTGTAACCAAATTGAACATAGTATAAACGCAGAGAGAGGTGCACAAGAGACTTTCTTGGAGCAAATATGCAAATATCTGGCCGACTATTGCACCTTATAGCCCATAATGGAACAGCTTAATGTTTTAAACATCAAATCGAACATAATTATCAAGAAATAAAAAAGTTAATGAATAATATTTGTACCAGCATTAGTACCTTTAAGAACAATTTAATACTAGGTCCCAATTTTTAACTGAGATGACCAAAATAATAGGGGAAAATAAACATACATTATTTAATTGATATGACCAAAACAATAGAGGACAACAAAAGAGAAAAAATGATTTAATTGAGATGACCAAAACAATAGGGGTCGACAAACACACAAAAATAAATCATTTAACAGATGACCAAAATAATAGGGGAAAACAAACATACATGACTTAACTGAGATTACCAAAACAATAAGGGACAACAAACATAAATGATTTAACTGAGATGGCCAAAACAATATGGGACAACAAAAATAAACTGAATATGAATGAAAACGCGATAAGAATTAAGCAAATGACCTACGATTTATGTATCACTGTATCACTGTATACCAAGTCTAAAAAATTAGCTTACTGCTGGAAGGAAAGCACATTCAAAAACAAATACAAAACAATAATGCTGTTCCGAAAGTGATTGATAACATCAGTATGATTCAATATATTTTCTGACAAATGAAAGAAACGCACAATAAAAGACTTGTATGACTTAGTATACAAGTTAATAAGAGTTACATATCCTTTCAGAAGTAAAGTAGATAAAAAAGGACTCTTACACTAAGTGATAGAACTGATGCAGCCAATACCAAATAAACAAAAATATAGAGATTTTCAAAACTAACTAAATGGGTATAAATAATATCGCGTTATTTTATAGAAAGGGGAAATCGATAAATACAAGAAGCATTTGAGGAGAAAACTAAAGGGATATTATATATGTTAAAAGCTGAGACTACACCAAAGCCGTTAGTTAACAATTATTAATTAAGCACTATTCCATGAAATATTTTGCTGAATAAATTTTCCTTACAGCTTCAAGTTATTGAACTAAAGTAATGTCTGGACAGTTTTTGTCAATTTTAATGTTAAACTCGTAGGATTGTTTATCAGCACTTTCAGTTGGGGTAAATAATGAATCAATAGGATGGGTTGCTTACGCATTAGAAATTAAAGATGGATATTCTTTACACAGTGTAAAACAAACATGTACATTCTATCTAGAAGAAAGCCATGTTTTGATAATTGGATTAAGAAGAGAAGATATTATTCCACTGTGCAAAATAAAAAATGCAATCAATATTAAAATATGTTACAGCTTAAAAACAGAAGACAACAACAGCAGCTATGATTGGATTGTTAACAGTTGAGGTCTAGCATTTGCATGAATTTATTATTTGTCAATTACATGAACTTAACCGTACAAAGAAACGAAAATTAGACACTATATAGTACTCAAAGACTGAAAAATGTGACGAGTTCAGCAAAAACAAATATTTGACAATCTGAATGAAAGACTGAGACAACATGGTTTGGCGTTTTAGTATTGTAATAATTTCAACAATGATTATGCTCTGCACTCATGATGATGCTGCTTTAGAAAAAAAATAGGCAAGATAAAGTTGTCGATTTGTACCACACTTCTAATAAACATATAAATTTTGAGTTTGTTTGTATTGATGTCTTGCCTGGTAGAGTGTCTATGTTAGTGTTAAAAAACGAAAATAAAAAGTTCTCAACAAACCTGAGGTAGATATATAAGCTTACAAAAACCCGAGGTAGATATATAAGCTTACAAAAACCCGAGGTAGATATATAAGCTTACAAAAACCCGAGATAGATATATAAGCTTACAAAAACCCGAGGTAGATATATAAGCTTACAGAAACCTGAGGTAGATATATAAGCTTACAAAAACAAGATAAAACACATGAAGTTGTTACACACCTGAATCCGATATACCTTGCATTACATATAGTCTCAGCAGTATTAAACCTGAACATACACTGCAAGTCGTAATACAGAGCATGTGTTATAACATTTTGATTGTAACCTGAACATACACTGCAAGTCGTAAAACAGAGGATGTGTTATAATATTTTGATTGTAACCTAATATACACTGCAAGTCGAAATACAGAGCATGTCTTATAATATTTTGATTGTAACCTGAATATACACTGCAAGTCGTAAAACAGAGGATGTGTTATAATATTTTGATTGTAACCTAATATACACTGCAAGTCGAAATACAGAGCATGTGTTATAACATTTTGATTGTAACCTGAACATACACTGCAAGTCGTAAAACAGAGGATGTGTTATAATATTTTGATTGTAACCTAATATAAACAGCAAGTTGAAATACAGAGCATGTGTTATAATATTTTGATTGTAACCTGAACATACACTGCAAGTCGTAAAATAGAGGATGTGTTATAATATTTTGATTGTAACCTAATATACACTGCAAGTCGAAATACAGAGGATGTGTTATAATATTTTGATTGTAATGTGTAGTGTTAGTATCATTTCATATCAAGGTGAAGGAAGATGCGACCAGAACTGTATAAATATTAACGGAAAGCTCTATATTGGCATCATAACAGTATTGACCTATCTCTATGTTGAAAGATAGGTTTCACAACTCTTCTGATATTACTGACGTCAATGCTTTGTAGATATTCTTCATTTTTTGATTGGCCGTGGTCTAATTCATGATGTATTTTTTCAGTGTTAAACGACATAATAGCTATACTTAAATTATACATTGTAAACATCTTGTCTAAATAGAATTGATGGTTTATCTTTTGATTCACGTTATCTGATTTTTATAAAGTACAAAGTACAATATTGGTGATTTTTCATGAAAATGTTGTAGCAAAATTAATTTAGAAACATTGATACTTTCATAAGAAATCATTATGTCTTTAACCATCTTTCCACCAAAATTACCTTTTATATTGATCTTCTTTGACTAATTTTGAAGTTTTGAAATTCTCTTTCATTTTAACTGAGACCATTTGTCATAAATTCCACCCATTTTGGAGAAGTTATAAAATTATTTGTCAACATTAAGAGCGGCATAACAATGTCTATATCTGAAAGGAAATCTTTTTCTACTTGACATTTAGATGCTGTATTAGTATGGTCTAACATAGTCGTAAAGAAAGAGAACGTTGGATAGATTAGAAACATCACGGCACTTCTTTATAGCATATAGTGTTTAAAACGTCAGATGATTTAATAATAACTTTAAATTATCATGACCTAAAGGCATAAAAAAATTTCTACTCAGTTGACTAAGTCAAACTTTAGAAACTGTTAAGGACCAAACAGGTATTAATTTTATATCTGCTATAAATATTTTTCAAGCATCCTTTTTAGCTGCATTTATTGTGAGCCCTGAAGAAATAACTTTTTATATTTTGGAAATCTCTATACTAAGATGCGACAAAAACGGATGGAATTTAAAGACTGCAAGGCTAAATTAAATTTGATCAAAGGTACTTTAATTTATGAACTGCCTCCACAAATTTTAAAGGTAGAAGGAGCAAACTTTCGTATTCATATGAAATCGTTCATTACAAATAAAACTTGACCGCTCCGGTGGCCTAGTGGTTAGAGCGTCCGCCTTGGATGCGGGAGGTCGTGGGTTCGATCCCCGGCCGGGTCATAACAAAGACTTATAAAAATGGTACTAACAGCTGCCTCGTTTGGCGCTCAGCATTAAGAGGTTAGTGTTAGGACTGGTCGGCCTTGTGTCAGGATAATGTGACTGGGTGGGACATCATGCTACATGTCTGCGGCATGATGCCCCAGTGCTAGACATCACTATAAACTGCCACACTGCAGACATCGTAGCGATATGACTGAAAAATTGTTAAAGCTAAGTTAAAAATCCAAATCACACACACACACACACACACACACACACACACACACACACACACACACAGAAATAAAACTTTGAATAAAACACTGTACAATATTCAGTGTTGAAGTTTCAGTGATCGGTTTGATTTTATTCTTTTCATCTGTTTAATTGACTCCAAAGTATTGACTGCATTCGTTTGTCTTAGGAAATAAACCTTTTGTCAGGAATAATTTTTATATTTTAAATCAAGGAGTTCCATTTCTGAAAAGAAAAGAAAACACAATCATTATATTTTATGACAAAGATAAGCATTAAAAAATCACAACTAAAATTCCCAACGACAGGTTCTATTTGTGCTTCGTAGCAGTATACAAACAAAAACATATTTCGATATTTTGAATTATAAAGAACCATTCTTGACAAAATTAAGTAATTAAGTACATACCATATTTTTGTTTATAATACCTAATTTCTACAAAATATTAGTGAAAATAATAACAAATCGCAATAGAGAAAGATACAGGTCAAAACCAAGTCAACATCAATTCATCAGTCATATGCTTGAATTCCATACAGTCCTGAACAAATACGATCCTTTTGTCTGCGTCACAAACTAAAGATATATAATTTAATTTGTTGTCGTACTTACACATTTCGATGTACAAAATCATTAATAATCCTTGAGTTCCCCTTTAAACAAGCCGTGGTTTAATTTTCATTTGACTAAGTCATCTTTCTCACTTATATACTTTTTAATATTTAATGTGATCGTTGTGGTCTAGAAAAAGTTAATAATTTTATCTTATTATAACTTCAGAAAACATCACAAATTAACATACTTTAAAAAAAAAATTGTGAATATTTTGTTATAAACTTTTTCTCCCTTAAAACTGCCAATAAATTTAACGCAGATGGATAGACAAAATAACGTTGCATAAAATGATCTGCAGCTAGACGTGCTTCACGCCGGACACGTGCAGATAGATGCGTGTGGCCGACTTAGATAAAGTTTGCGGACGTAATTCTTGGTCATATGCTACAATTCTGAGCTGGTTTAATCGCTTTTAACATGGTCGCAAAACCATGTAAGATACCCCGCGATTATTGACGTCTGATTAAAAAAAAAAACTCGAGTTGAAGACGTTCAGTGGTTACTCACCAAACACAAAATGTCTCCGCCGCTATTTCACTCAGCCCGAACACCAGGTGCATTTACATCTGATTCATTTCGTAACTATTTCAAGTTTATTAAGCCATTATGACATAAGGTTTCGTCTTGGAGGAATTACTTCATACAATAATCCGATTAAGCTCATAAATTTCAATATTCTCATCTGCCGTTTACATGAAATCCCTAAATCACGCAGCCTGTTCCATTCTCTCCGTGTTATCGTGCAGTCTAATGTGCATCACAGCAATGCCTATAAAGAAGAGTATCATTCACAATCTTTCATTGTCTGCTGACAAAACTGTCATGCTATGTATTTTTACGCATTTATCATACGGCTTTGGCCTGATCTGACGGCTGAATTCAGGCGTGTATGTTTGATAAATTGCTGATAAGTCCGGTCGCCACTGGATCTTGGTAATTTATTTCATGAGATAACAGAATAAACCCATTTCATCTGCAAAGGATGAACGCTTTTTCTAGGAAAGATGTTTCTCTACAAATTGAAACCATGCACATCTCTGAAAATACACTTTGGAACCTAGAGATTTTGTATTATCATTTTCAAAGTGGAAAAAAATATATGTTTTTAATTTTTAATCTATGCAAAATAGCAGTCAATATGCAAAGATATCATTTAGAAGTATTATAGACCATCCGTTTGTCTCAATCTAACAGAAACTTAATAGTGCGTAAATTCAGATATAATTTCCTGTGTCACTTAAATTGTATCACACTGCAGAGTTGAAGCTATACCGTATTATCTGTGTCTTAGTTTATATTTAAACAATTACCCAACCATTATTTTAGTAAACAACTCAAAAGGACAGCGTTAGGTCTAGCAGAAGAAAAGACCAGAACCCAAAATTTGCAAATCAAATACCTTTTACGTTAAATAGGTTTTCCAAACAAGTCTCTCAATTTACATTTTCTGTAATAGAAGGGAAAATATGCATGTACAAGAATATCAAATATTCTCTACGTCTTTAGAATCTCTCATATGGCCATAGAACACAATTAATTTTACTATATATTCTCCACATTTGTTTCTCCGTACCGAACTTTCCACTGTGTGACAATCAATAGAAATCATACGTTAATCTAAAATACCTTCAAAGATGACTTCACGGTGAAGTTCTTGTCAAGGGTTCACCGGCATTTTTTTGAAAGGCTGGATTGTAAACATGGCAACATGCAATGGAACACAGATTTCACTTCCGGATCATCACCAAGGACTTATTACTCACTGTGCACTGTCGCCGAAATACACACAGACAACCATACCATAAGCTCATATTCTCAAGAAGAAACAATTACCTTTAAATCCCTACCAAAAATGCACCAATAAAACTCTTCTATCACCACCAAAATGAGAGAGGAAAAAATGTTCTAAAAAATAGGCTAGAACTACATTCGTGGGTACTGAACTGGAAGTACTAATTGTGACCCGATGCCTGACATATATTCATACTGAAGCCTGTGTTTCAGCCATAGTTCACCTCACTTTGCCATGATGTTGACGGTATGGCCTTGCCTAGAATGCCTTTCATCCAGCAGTATTTGCTGTTTTCAACATCTTAAAAAGGCAACACTAGACTAATTTTAATCCAATTAAATAAAACGAGACCATTTGGCCTAAAGATCTTTCCTTTTTATACCAATGATGCCGATTCTCCATCAAATATGGCCGCCGATGCTTGTTCTCTAAACCTGGTCATCCGAGTTTTACCAAATGTGACAAAAAGCAACCTCGCATAAAGACCACGAAATTTTGTACAAATTATGCCGATCTGACATGACATTTACATGCTGTTACTAAAAGTGTTAAATGTGTTTAAATAACTTCTGAAATATTATTCAGTTGACCTTCATCAAATTTGACAGAAAGCTTCCTTGCATGAAGTCATTTAAAATTTATAAAAGCGATGTCGATCTGCTGTCCAGTACGGCAACTATATTAGAAAGTGATGCAGATCTGCTATCAAGTATGGCCACTATAAGTTACTCTCAAATGCTTTCTTACAATTTGAAGAAATTATGACATATAGCTGGTATAGAGGCCCTTCTATTTTGAGCAAATATGTTGTAGATGAAGATAAAGAAAGTGATAAAAATAGTGGAGAAACTTTCAAACATTTTTTTTGTTTAGAACCGATCAGCAGAACATGAACAAATTTTACAGACCAGTTTTGTTGGATGGACAGGTGAGAGATCTTTGGTCAATCAAGCCTTTTATATTGTAGTTTTCGAGAGTCTAGTCACTGTCAAGAGCAGGAAAATAGTTCACAATCTCGTAGGCATTAATGTTTAGATATGTGTTGAGGACGAAGTCACTTTATTAATAGACTCACCGATAGCAAATCTGATAATTAAACCGGAGAAAATACGCATATTAGCGAGTGATTTAAAAACTTTAAGTGTGGGCATCCCAGGCAAGGACATTTAACATAGTCTCCCCCCTCCCTTATCTTTAACGCATAGTTTATTCATATTTTGAAAATTTTACTTTCTTAAATATCCCGTAATAATTTGAACTTGTGTTGGGCTAATCGTGTAACAACCTTACTACGTATAAGATAAGTATTTTAACAGATGTAAACTTGCACTAGTATACCTCAGACTTTTTATAAATCAAATTGAAATTCTTTTTTCGGACTCATGTACAAGTTGTATACAACGTTGGTTAACCGTTGTTACCGTGACCCTCACTAGCGCGGGACAAACAACAATTCGAAAGATCATAACACAATCAGCGTTCTTTAAGAGAAGATCGACTTATTCCTAATAGCCATGACATTCATTAGATAATTTTCATTATGATAGGTTAGTCTGTTTCCATTATTCAGATTTGGAAGGCTATACTTATAAGTGTGGTCTGATTAAGATTCTGAGCAGGGTCCAATTTATAAGTACGGATAATGAAAAATATCTGAAAATGTTTCCATGTATCTTTTTAAAGCTTTTCTCTCCCGACACAATACATATTACTGAAGCACCACACCCCCATGCGCCTCTGTCTCGTTCTTATTCTCCATCCTTATTCTTTGATTTCACTTTAATTAGCATATAAATCATGTGGATATTTATTATCTACTGCATATAAATCGTGTAGATATTCCTTATCTACTTCATATAACGCGTGTTCATTTTTTTCTATCTACAGCATATAAATCGTGTAGATATTCCTTATCTACTTCATATAACGCGTGTTCATATTTTTCTATCTACAGCATATAAATCGTGTAGATGTTCTTTATTTCACAGAAATCGTGCACATATTCATTGTCAGTTTCATAGAAATCATGTAGGTATTTCTTGTCTAGCATATATAAATCGTGCAGATATTCCTTGTCTATTGCATATAAATCGTATAGATTTTCCTTATCCATTGCATATAAACCGTGTAGATATTGCTTGTCTATTGCAAATAAATTTTGTAAATATTCCTTATCCATTGCATATAAATCGTGTAGCTATTGCCTGTCTATTGCATAAATCGTGTAGATATTCCTTGTCTATTGCATATAAATTTTGTAAATATTCCTTGTCTATTGCATATAAATCGTGGAGATATTATTATCTATTGAATTGTAGAAAATCTGTTTGTATTTATGTCTCTGTGTATAGTATTGATATATTTTAGTGATTAGTTGTTTCATTATGGGGAATCAGTGTTTCTTAAAATGGCCCTAAAATGCCTTAATATAATTAGTTCTTGAGATATGGTCTTATTGATTAGAGATGTTACTAATTCTGTGTGCTAGAGTTTATAGCCTGTTTTGTGGTACGTGGATTATAAAGAAAACAAAGAAACTGTAATGGGGGAAATTCTTTGCAAAACCTAAATAGGGCTTTCTCCGCTTGATGGAAAAAGGGGGGGGGGGGCTGATGCACACCAGCGAAGTTAGTGGACGAACGGACGGAGTGAAACCTTCAAATAGTCCCCACGTATTTCATTTATTCCAAACCAGGTTCGTTTCTAATAAAAGTGTATTCGGTGATATAATTTAGTTATTGGAGAGAGAGAGAGAGAGAGAGAAGGTAGAACGACAGAGAGAAGAAAAAGAAAGATAGCTCGTTTCATTAAAGTGAAATTATTACTTACTAAAATCAAGAAGCAAAGATGAAATTCCAATGAAAATAATAAGGTTTATTTAAAGTAAATAATTAATTAAATAAGCAGTTATAAATGAAGGATATGTTTTAGAGGGATGGAGACTAAACTTAGGAAGGAAATTAGGAAAGTATAAAATAGTCTGATAAATGATGTAATTAATGGGGCCAAGCTGAATTTCTTACCATCTTGTACGCCAAAACATACCAGACGATTATATCGTCTCGACTGTATTGAGCTTCACAACCGCAAATAGCCATTCCACCCGACCCCACACTGGACCGGTCGAAAAGCATATATAAATGAAATGTGTACATGCGCCGCGACCGGACTAAGCGACATGCGCAGAGAGTGGACTCGTGCGCTGACTGGTAAAAATGGTCCGACATGAACTTCATGTAGAAAAGAGGAGGGGGGGGGGGTAACTTTGAATTTCAGTGTAAATAAGTCTGAAATTAGCCACATCGTATATTAAAGAACTACTTCAAGTAAATTACACATTAAATTTCCATCCACCATCACAAAACAAACATACAGATGTGAAATCGGAGTCTATACAATGTGCGGTTCTTTGTTTAGATACAGGAAAATTAGTTGTGGTTTTAGAACGTTCAAGAATTAACAACGACTGGTGTCTTCTGGTCCTTGGAAATATGGGAAATAATAAACTAAAGCCAGTGTATGGGACTGACAGCATAGCTTCCTGGAGGGATGTATCGTTTCATATTTACCTTGGATGTATTCCTGTATTTATAACGGCTGTTATTATTGTCTATCGAAAAAATATTTACTGATCTTTGCTAAACAATTCTGGCAGCACATAGACACGTGATTATTGTATATACGTTTAGTTGATAAGGACCATGTGGCTTATAGGAAAAAATAATCATATCATGCCGCCTTTGGACTACCAACATGAATCATTGAAAATGTCAATCAATTACAACACAAATAGTCGAAGACATGTGATTTAACCTGGACACCAAGTCGAAGACATGTGATTTAACCTTGACACCATGTAAAAGCGCTGCCATGCATAGGATGCTTGCCTCTATAACAGAACAGAACGGAACAGAAGAAAACAGAAAACTTTATTTAGCATAGTTTTTCTTTTTTTTTTTTTTTTTTTTTTTTTTTTGTAGCAACGGACTGCTGATGCGAACATTTATTACTACAGTGGAAAAGTAACATTATTGTATTGAATATTACATATTATACTGATTTTATTTAGTGAAAGTAATTACCGACTAGAATGTACTCCCAGAAAGTCAAACACATGTGATTTAATCTTGATACAAAGTAAAACAGCTCCATGAGTTGTATGCTTTCCTTTATAAGCTACTCCCAGAAAGAAAAGCAATATAGATTGGTGAATACGCTAATTAAAGATCACAAAGTAACACTGATAACAAAACCACCGTTTCCGTAGCTTAAACGCTAATTGCGAATATTTGGACCTTATTCAATATGATTCAATCTACTGATGTAACCCCAATCTAGCTTTTGTTGCTTCGCGAGTAAAATTAAGAATACATGGAACTGCACTCAGTCAGTTTTAAATTTGAATTAGGTATGGAATTAGCCATTAGAGAATAAAGGCGCTTAAGCTGACGATAAATCGAAAATCTTTGATAATGCGGATTCGATAAATATTTAAATAACTCTTATCGATCACCTTAATGTCGTTTCTGGAACCCGTGGGTCTGGCATTGTCGCTTGCTTTGTTCTATGTGATCTTGTTAGTTAATTGGATTGAATTGACACCAGAATCCACTTGCGCGCAGATGATGAACATGCTCGAAACATCTCAATTCATTTCCTTTCTAATAGAAAAAATGGAGCATCTTCCAACTATAGGGCTATTTCTCTCATAGACTGCCTTGTCAATGTTTTTGACCTGTCTGAAATCCTTACACGAATAGAGAGATGTAAACAAGGTATTGTGTCAGTGTAGGGCACACGAAAAAGGACTCCTGGGGTCAAGTGGCGTGTTCTCGGGTAAAGTACAAAGGAATATCGATTTTTAACAGCATTCAGCGAGCGGTAAGAATTGATTGAATGTGTTAGTCAGAAAATATAATTTAAAAAAGTGAATATTGTTCAAATGTTTTTTTTACTGCATTGGCTTAAACTGTAGATTATATTTCGATCAACTAAGTTAAGTATTATTATCTTGTCTGCCAGGGAACATACTAGGAAGAGTTGTGTAATCAATTTTGATCTGCCTGTCTGTTTGTCTGTCTGTCTCTGTGTATTTGTGTATGTGTAAAAACTATTTCGAGAACCGTTTGATGGAATTCAATGAAAGTTCGCACAATTGCTGATGGTGCTATAATCCTAGTATGATCCAGTTTTGGGGTTTCTTCCTCATTTACTTCAGGAGAATTACCTTAACAAAAAACTATCAGCCGACTTGAATTTTTCTATGCGTATTTATTTTTATGACATATACAGCGCCACACACGTCTTCGCAGCAAGTGATGCGCAAGTGCGGTCAATCGATCGATCGAGAGACTGATTGATTGACATTTGACGGCATAACAACAAATCAAAGTTGCCCGCGAGACATATCATGTCTGTGTTATTATTATTATTATTATTATTATTATTATTATTATTATTATAAAATTACGATAATTCAAAATTTTAACAGCATTTTGAAGAAAAAAATGCAACAACTTTTAAATTTCATCAATTATTTAAATAAATAAAAATCGTAGTTAGCATTGAGCTAGAAACCCATGCCAAACTGCATAAGCAGGTTGGCAGAGATAAATGGGGTTTCTTTTGATTTACTTGAAATGGAACATTTGGAATAATTTTTTCTTTGCATATACATAGAATTATGTCAATGTAAGTAAAGTACTTGTGTGTGTGTGTGTGTGTGTGTGTGTGTGTGTGTGTGTGTGTGTGTGTGATTTGGATGTTTAACGTAGCTTCAACACTTTTTCAGTCATATCGCTACGATGTCTGCAGTGTGGCAGTTTATAGTGATGTCTAGCACTGGGGCATCATGCCGCAGACATGTAGCATGATGTCCCACCCAGTCACATTATCCTGATACCAGGCCGACCAGTCCTAACACTAACCTCTTAATGCTGAGTGCCAAACGAGGCAGCTGTTAGTACCATTTTTTATAAGTCTTTGGTATGACTTGGCCGGGGTACGAACCCGCGACCTCCCGCATCTGAGGCGGATGCTCTAACGAAGTACTTATATGACTTGTAGGTCTAACTAGATAGGATATTACAAACTTGCCTTAATATGGTTCGAAAGTATTGTATGTATAAAATGACCATGTAAAAACGACTTCTTTCCTTTCTGAGCTGATAGATAATTTTAAATTGAAACCGTTATTTACGATCATTTCATTATGTTCGACCGTCACAGCTGCTTGGATTTCCTTTGTAAGCGTCAGTAACAATTGGCAACATGGGCTAATCTTTAACGCCAAGATTTAGATGTTCATACTGGCAAG
>JAECUM010006418.1:0-116023 GCA_016617855.1 Megalonaias nervosa | reverse complement strand
CTCGCTTACAAGTCGAGGCTAAACTGCAGACAAAAAGATAAAGATCTGATTCTGAAAACATTATTATAAATATAAATCGAGAAAAAACATGATTTCTTATTTTATATTGTACAGAAAAACGAAATCCTAATGTTGACTGAATTGCGACCACACAATTATCTTTGACAGCTCACTCTATGCAATATACAAGATCGACCGTTGCCAAGGATACTAATTAAAGAGCTGGCTGAATGACTACATTACTGCAGAAAAATAATCAATATTCTGTATGAATAGGTTTGGGTTTGCGCAGTTGGACTAATAACTTATAAGCGAGAATCTATAGTAACTATGTTATTGCGGCAAATACAGAATTGCTACCAGGATTTATAGGTCTTAATATTACCATCAGATTTTAGATACATTTCATTAGCCAAAAAAAATACCAAACAGTATATATGCTATATTTGATTACTACAAACGATTTTAAACTTAGCTGGAACAGTATTATCTCCCTTTTAAAAACACATATGGTATACAGAGTTATATTTCTTGACCAACACACAATATTTCAACGGTCGCTATCAAGTACAATGTACTGTCGTGATTGTACAATAAAAGTTAATTCTACCAGATACTTTACGACGACATTCAAATAGTTCTTTCATTGCTATCTTACTGAGAAGATACTTACTACCTTTTGCAAAAACCTTCGACCTATCTAAGTCTATGTTGATTTTTGTGTACTGATCCTGGCTTATCGGATTATGAAAATTGTCATATTTTAGTGCAAGCTCGTCTCGCAAACTTTCGAGATAATTAAAATATTTGCTATCGTCTGGTCTGATAAGGGAGAGTTTGATTCTGTCAAATTTACTAAAACAAATACCTGAAATTTCATCGTTAAATTCAAATGATAATTGCTGGTTATTAACCATTATTTTTTTATTTTGCTATTAACTCCATCGACTAATGTTAAATTTTCGAACATTATTTCTGATGTTTAGATAAAATTACTTGCATAATGTCCAAGCGCTAGTGTATTAATTCCGTCCCTGCAATATCTTTTATCATCAAAGTTACTTAGTCCCCGTTTTATGATCGTATCAGTTTCAAGTTTATGATGATTTGTTCTGATAACATTTGTTTTGATAAAACTGACACTATTGTTTAGCGCTGCTTTAAAATCGTCAAAATTCATCATCTTTTTCACATATCCTTGAGGAATACCTTTTGCTGCTTTTTTTGTAAGTTTATTGTCATCTAATATGACAGCATACATTTTGCTCTTTAGTCCGACAAATTCTTTCACCGGCACAAACATAAACTCATTTTTCATTTTACCAATAACTTTTTTATTCGAATTATCTTGAAATCGTCTAGATGCTGGATAATCTGATAAATCGAACAGATTTTTATTATTGTAAATATCCTGATAGACATCTTCACATTTTATATTATAAACTAGCGAATCTGTATCAATAAATAGCAACTCCGAATCTGGCCACTGCTTTTTGGTAAAATTATAGTGAAAAGCGTATATCAGCCAATTTGATATATCAAGTACAGCTGCACCAACATAAATCGGTTTATTTAACTTTAAATTTGTCTTTCGTCGTTGTATTGCAACAAGATTTTCATTAAATATTTTCATACTAACAAAACCATCATCGTTAACTAATTTATTTCTGCGACTTATATCATTAACAATTTCGATAGAAACTCTTTTTCTAATGCTTTCCATTGTCTTTCCAAACACCGAGTTGTTCATTAACTTGAAAAAGTTTTTCTCAAATTCGGTTTTAGCCACAGCACGACGTTTTGTATTGAGATCAATGTAATTTGCCATCCACCTCGACTGATTAAACTTTAGCACGCGATGGACTTTTCTCAGAATTAGTCCAGCATCTACTGCATGTTTTAAATTTTT
The DNA here is from genome assembly GCA_016617855.1 of Megalonaias nervosa. Taxonomy (NCBI): domain Eukaryota; kingdom Metazoa; phylum Mollusca; class Bivalvia; order Unionida; family Unionidae; genus Megalonaias; species Megalonaias nervosa. Next base: position 114,114 of record JAECUM010006418.1, on the reverse strand, counting down.
GTAATGCATAACGTAATTTCTTTTATTTAACAAATTTGGAACTAACTTATTAACAATCGAATTGTTTGCTGTTGTCGTTGCTTGTTGTTCAGGCGATAATAAACTATAATTAATCATCATTGACTCTGCACAAAACGGATAATCGTTATGTAGATCGTGCAACAAACTAGGATAATCTAGATCAACTTAAACAAAATATGAAATATCGGAAAAATCATGATTAATTTTTCTAGGTAAATCTTTTTCAATTTCTTTAAGAAATTGATCTGGAGTTATCCAATGAAATCCACTATGCGGCATTGGTTCTGACATCGCATATTCATACAAATTATTAGCGTGCAGATAAATAATATGATTAGATGGGAGATTTTTATCATAATTTTTCAGATATTTGTTATTAGCTACTGCATATTTTTTTCTTATAACGCTAATTCCGCCTCTGATACCTTTTTCAATAAAGTTAAACATATTGACATCTGTTAAGAGATCTAATTCTATTTTGTTTGTTTTTAGTAGGGCGTCCCAAGACAATCCTGGTGAGGAATAATACCAACAGGGGTCTAGTCCATAATTGTTGTAGCTTACCCGACGAAAACTCTCAAAAACATCTGCTAGTAATAATACATCTGTTTTCAAATATAGATCATGATAATCACCGAATCTTTTACAACTAAATTTATTCCAAATATCTTGTGCATATTTGTACTCGTCATCTGTGATATTTTCGTTTTTGAGTTTAGATTAAAATTTATCTTTATCGGGAAGAGAAGTTTCATCAAATCTGCTCCAGTCGTCAAGATACTCGTACGGAAAGATACCTTTTTTGTCAAATCGATATAGTTTTCACCAAAGCAACTTTTTAGGTTAGCGAAACTACTGCAACGTTTAACAAGCTCATCTAATGATGCTGCCATAAATTGCAGACTGTCAATAAAACGTAATTTACCGAGTGTCACCGACATATACTTTTCAAAATTGTTTGGAATACATTTTATAACGTTATCTAATTTTAGTTTAGCTTTAATATTTTCATCACCAAAAGCTTCTACAATGATATGACTGTCATAGCCACGAAAGTTATGTAAAACTACAGGAGTAAAATCTGGAGCATGAAATTTTAAATTGCAACTGTTACGAGCTGCTCCACGATATTGGCCGGTCAAATGACAATGATCTCGCACCTTATCACGGACTCCGGTGGAGTCTTCCAGCAACTTTTCACAAACATGACAATTAACTGCCTCATCGAAATCGAGTTGTTGTTTAGACGTTATTTTCATCGGAGCTGTTTTAAATAATCTGTTAGAAATTTTATTAACTTCGTCTATTAAATTTTTTAATAGCCATACGGCAGTATTTTCACCTCTATATAACTTTATCGGAGTTGAAAATTTATCGTTAGCGCAAAAAACTACTTTATAAGCTACTCCGCAAGGAATATGTTGTTGTATTTTTCTAGTACTTGATTTATTCGGATTATTTTCTGCTCCAACCACAGGAACGAGTAGACACTCGAAATCAGCGTAAATAACAAAAGGAATATTTAGTTTATGATCATAATTTTTAAATTTTAATAATTTTTCTTTTTCGCTAGGCATACTTATTCTTTGAACGTTGACACAGTATTTGAGATGCTCCTGCAGTCTTCCATCGCAAGAAAAAACTTGTAACCAACGGTAGCAGAAATATTTTTTATTTTTATTTTTACTGTACTGTCTGCCAACTAAGCCGTTAAAGTTTTTTATCCAACAATAATGTCCCTGATAAAATAATAAATTTATTGTATTTTGTGTAGCATTTTCTGAGATATATCTCGGGTAAACGTTTTCTCGCTCATCTAATCCGAAAACATTTACTGAGATACTGTTTTGTTTTTCAAACTTTGGTATATGATTTTCTGCTACTGGAAAAGTTATCCCTAAAAAATTTAGTTCGTCTTTGTATGGCAAATACTTTTCAATTCTGCCGGGGTGATCACACTGAGGATGTTTTGCAGAAAGAATAGAGCATTGAAAACATTTGTCATCATTGTTTTTGACATTTATACAGCATTTTTTGTTTTTAATTTTTTGAGGGAGATCGACGTACAAACTACCGCGAAGTATGTTATATTTTGCTGTATGAAATAAAACTTCTTTTATCATTTCAAATTTCCAACCTGATCCTGACGAAGTAAATTCTTCTAAGTTTTTGTTTATTTCTTGATGTATTTCATCGGCAACCCTAGCAATATTTGTTCCAGCTAATATTTTTCTCGATTTAGCTGTTAAATATGGTTCCGAAATTTCGCTGTCAAAACTTTTTGTTTCAAAAATTACATCAAGTATATCTTCAACTGCGTGTAACTTTGATAAAATCGTATGATATTGGACTATAAGTTTGATACTTTTATGAGCCGCAAGTTCTTTAGCTATAACTGGTTGTAAAGGATTAAATAAATTCGTGGAGTTAAAATTTGCTAAAATATTTTGATCATCAAGTTTGTAACTATTATCATAACCTGAAAATGCTGAAGGAATTTTTTCTGATTTGATAATGCTCTTTTTAGCAATATCTCGCAATTTTAACATTATATATATAGTAATATTTTATATTTAATTGAATTTTTTTAAGATTCCTAATTAGAGATATGAAAAACCTTATAGTATAATGACAGAAATTTTGAGATATATCGGAATGACAGCGAAGAGCAAGAATTTTATCATGTACACACAAAGTACAACTTATATGCTGCAAATGTATTAGGTTCTGTTATTAATATAGAATCTAAAAAATTTGTTGGCATATCAACACCAGCTGGTGTATTAATTTCAGTAAAAGGCGATAATGCAGAAAGAATTGAGATGTTTAGAAAAGATTTTATTTATACTTTGTTTTGCAACGATATTCCAGACGGACAGCGAGTTTATCGAGTAAATGGCGCAGTTGCTGATGATAATATTGAAAATTTAGCATTACAAAATGAATTTCAACCTCATCCAGTATTTGATTTATACGAGACAAATGATAAGGGAATTATTCGACATATAAGAACAAAAAAAATTGTTGGAAATTTTCAAAATAGTGGATATTTACGTATGAATGTTAGAGGAACTAAAACAGACTTCGTTGGTTATTATAATCACCGTTTTGAGTTTGAAACTTTTAATGGCGGTATTCCAAATAATTTAGTTATCGACCATATAAATAAAATTAAGACCGATAATCGTTTAGAAAATTTAGATCTGGTAACATCAAAAGAAAATAGTAGAAGAGGAGATGCTGGTGGTAATAATTTTAAAAATCCAACCAAACAAAAAATTTTAATAAATCTTGAAACTTGTGAAGAAATAAAATTTAAATCAATAACAGCTGCTGCAAAATATCATAAAATTAATCCACGTGTAGTAAAAGGAGTAGCTGATAATGTAACAAAATCACTAACGTCTATGTTGACATTTGATAGATTTAGTTTTAAATACGATAACTAATGATATTTTCTATATCATTTCGAGTGAGACAATTATGATTAAATTCCATAACATCGTCGCGATTAAATCGTAATGTCATCATTTTATTTGTATCGAGTTTTATTTTTTCTGCTGCTGTTAATAAAAATTTGTCAGAATCACCTAATGTTATCATAACATCAACAAAATAAAAACTATGTCCCAACAAACAATTTCGAATTGCCTCAGCTAATTCTTTGTGATTTAGTATATTTACTTTTTGATGATATTTTATTTCTCCGAACATCTTATTATTTCTTAATTAGATAAAAGATTATTATAATAATGAACTTAATTGAGAGACTGGCTGAACTATATTCGGGAGATTTTATTTCAGTTTCAAATTTTACATTAGAAAATATTACTAATGGTAGATTCGCTGGTTATACTGAAAATGATATTTTGTATAACTATGACGAAGAAGAAGATGATATTGTTGTTAGTAAAAAACATTTAAGCAGACCAAGAACTGGGCGATATGATGATAAGTACCATATTGCGAAAAAAAAAATAATAAAATTTAATTTTACTGTTGCCTAGCATCAAATATTTTGGCAACTCATAAAACCCTTTTTAAACGTAAAAATAACTGGACAACAAAGAAATATAAAATACGATTTTATTTTTGTTAAAATATTTAATTTGATGTCAGTCGATGATGCAAGAAAACTACATTTAATTTCTCTGTGTAAACCAATAAAATGTAAATCAGTATTAATAAAATACGAAGAAATTTATAATAATATTATACGATCGCAGTCGATGAAATCGACCGAGTTGGTACCCAGCTATTAAATTTATCGCTATACCCTCGCCATTTGAATAAATTTTTGTTGCCGCGCTTTTTAATAACTTTTTCAATAACAAATATATCTTGTTCTGTTTTCTGAAGTTCTTGCTCGTAAAAACTGCCAGTTATAGGCTCACTTAATAAATCTTTCAACGAGTATGTAACTGGTATTGTTAAAAGTACTTTATCAACAACAAATACTTCTTCACTCCAGTTATGAGTATATCCTTTTTCAAATGTTTTTTTTTTGGTCAAAGAAATTCTAACTTTATCACCAACTTTAAATTTATGTCTGCGGCACATATTTTCGTTTGCTAATATTGGATTTGCAATCGCGTCGTTTGGCGACATTTTACTTTTGCCTAACGAAATGGATCTGTGTTTCGTGTTATTATACTCGTCAACAATTTTCTGTAAATTGTCAATATATTTATTCGTATTTTTAGCTGTCAAATATTTGTGGATTTTTATTTGAGCGTGCGATTAAATCGCTCGACGATGACGCTTTTTCCCTCATTTCCTGTGACATATTTTTTAATGTTATTTTGTTCCAAAAACTGTTCAAACGTTTTATTAAAAAGTTCTGCTCCATGATCAGTCCAGATTCTATTTGGTTTTCTTTCTGTGTTAGCAATAATTTCTTTTAGCGCATCAGTCATCGATGTCCCTGTTTTATCTGAAACGGGTATACTAAACGCGTATTTACTAAAAACATCTACAATATTAAAAAGATATCTCTTTGGAACGCCATCAGCGCCAACGTTAAATTGAGCTAGATTTGAGATATCAACCAAATCTATAACCCAGATATCATCAACGGCATTTGCGACAACTTTACGTCGCGGAAACTTTTTTTTAGGTCTATGTAGCTCTAAGGCAAGATCATCATATAATTCTTTTCCGAGACCTAATTTATATTTTGCTCCAATAAAACCCTGGACCAGCCTTCGGTCAACACGTTCTCGCATATTTACAGGTTTCATATCACGAAGTTCGTCTAACATTACTTTATCGCAGCTGTGTTTGTTTTGTTTGCTGTCTGGAAGATCAATATCTCTGTAGCAGATATCATGGCGCATTGCTATTGCATCAACTTGATTGCAAGGCTCTTGTCCTGGCAGCGGATTATCGTTTTCGTCAAGTTGTTTATCAACAGGATTATAAGGTCCAGTATATTTATGGCCTGGCAATGTCCAACCGCCTTTTGGTTTCGGCAATTTTCCAATAAATTTATGTATATCTATACCTGTTCCAATTATTTCTCTGTTTTTGCATTTCTGATAATATGTAACAATTTTATTTTGCTCGAGACATAAGTCTCTATCACAATCATACTCGCATGTCATTATTTATTTTATAACTGACAAATTTTTCAGATAATATTCTTTCAGTCGTCTACTAAAATAATCTTGTCAGGGTAACCCGTTCCGGACAACTTTGTTTTTGGTAAAAACATACTTTTTCTTTTTCCACAGATTGCACAAATACATTTCAGCATTATTCTATCATTTTTTGTTTTTTCTGTTTTTTCATCTTTATTTTCTCTTTTAGTTTTACACTTAAGACAATATGTTGACATTGTATATCAGTGAGTTTAGATAAAATTTAATGCAGTCTCATCATTAGCGTAAGAAGGTTGTTTGTCAAATTGCAAAATAAACTTTAAAAAATCTGGATTTTCGGTCGTCTGTTTAATAAACATTACGCAATAGTATCCACAAGCGGAAGTTCCAGCTGGTTGAATTTGATTAGACGAATAATTTTTTTTTTTTACTCATATATTTTTTTTACTGCGTCACTTGGTGGAATTCCGAACGAGTCAAAATAATTGTTATCAAAAACAGCTACCCAATGTGTGCCAGATCCGTCACTGAAATCTTGTATATTTATAACGCACGAACCTAGCGTCTCTGGAATCGCCATAAGTTCATCTTTAGAATAAACTCCACTGAAAATTTTTACTTTTCTTAATTTGTCAAGTATATCAAAATTACTTAACGCAGACTTTATCTCCTTGTTCCTGGCACCATTAGTCCTCGTCCTACTCCTAACAGATTTGGCAATAGACTTCCTGCCAATCCTGCTAGTAACGGGGTTATTGGAATAAATTCACCTTTTCGCTTCTGTCGTGTCTTTTTTTTCGTCGGTGTCTTTCTTTTTGTCGTTGTCTTTCTTTTTGCTGTTTTTCGCCTGGGCATTATATTTATCAGTCACATAAAATTAAACTCAGAAAATTACAAGTAATTTTCCTAATTTTGTTACCATCTACATTCATACGAAAATTTTCTTTATACCACTGCCAACAATACCACCGCGAACGATTCCATGACCTTCAACTGCCTTTTTCGTTGCGCCAGATACTGCTCCAGACGCTGCTGCTAATCCTAATGTACCTAACACTGGCAAAATTTTAGGTATTAACGTTCTGGCCATTACAGATAGTGCCGGACCGACGAAACCACTTTGTTTTGACGTTGCAGTTATTTGTGCAGCACTTAAATTTAAAACAAAAGTTTTTTTGCGATCGTATTTATTTACTTGTTTTTTGGTTAACATTAATTTTGTTAAAGTACCTAAAACACCTTTGGTGTTAGGGTTGACCTTTAATGAAACCTGCCTTTTCTTTGCAACATCAGCAGCTAATTTTTTAACTTGACCATCAGTTAAATATATTTCTTTTACAATATATTTTGTCATTATATAACAATTACAGATTAAACTTGGACTGACATTTTACCTCCAACAGAGTCAATTGTAACAAATCTATCGCTTATTACTAACGCATATGCATAAAATGGTGCAGATGGAGCTGCTCCTGGTGTCCAAGTAATTTCAATATCAGCTGTGCTGTCTACAGCTCGCTCGCTATGTTTACTAACATCAAAATACAATATCGGATAAAGTGTACGAAATTCCTCTATTGATGTCTGAGATCCATCTCCAACATCTTGATATTTTTGCAGTGCGTCAAGTAAATACATGTACGATCTAGTAATGTTTTTATTCTCATCATCTGCAAAACTGCATTCTATCGCTCGTTCTGGATATTGTTTTGAATTTATTCTAGCAAATATTCGTCTAACATTAGCGCTATCAAATATCGCATTATTTTGTTCCTGGTTGTTACGTCGAGCTTGTCTCTGAAATACAACAAATAATTGCCGTGGCTTTTGTTCACTTGATGTTGTTGTAACTCGCCATGTGTAGTCGGTGGTATTCGGAACTGCTGTTTGATATATTTTATGTTCCTGAAAATAAATTCTGTTTGTATGTTTTTGCAGCATATCATTTAATTCTGCCATTTTAGTGATAGACGGAGTTATTCGTGGCATCCATAGTGCAAGTTTGTTTATGACAAATTGTACATTATCTCCGCCTGACCTAAACAGGCAGTTGTTTTGTTCTGATCGATCTAAAATAAGCGTATGTTTAACATTACAGTTCCATCAGCAGCCGCACCTGGTGGTGTTATACCAAGATTATTACAAGCTGCAGTAAGTGAGACTCTTGTAGCGTTTACATCAGCAGCTAAAGCTGCTAGTACTATACCTAGCACAGCAGCATTAGCAATAAGAAAATTTCTTACAATTACAACATATGCGGCGTCATCAGCTCCAGCAGCTATAATAAGTGTCAATTCTGATAAAATTTCAACTGATCAACAATACCTGCACCAGCATTTCCAGTATCTTTAAACCACATCATATTGATTGCAGTTGACCTGGAATAGTGGTCAGAAAACGAAATAATATTTAAGATTGTACTTGCAACTTGTAAGTGATTTGAAATATCTTCGACAGTTTGATTGGCCGGCTGATATCGAGCATCTTTAAATAAACACCAACCATTATTTATAAGAGCTACTTCTGTTCCAGCATCAATTTCGGCAGGTGGAACAGCTACTGTCATAATCTGGCCACGAATTTCCAACATTGCTTTATGAGGAAGTAGAAATACGTCCTCGTCTCTAGTATTAAATGTTCTAACGCCAGCCTTATTAGGTTCGTTAGTATCTTCATCGAGATATTCAACATATTCAAATTCTGTTACTGTGTCGTCTGTGTCATAAGTTTCTGCTAAATCGAGATAAGTTTTGCAGACATTTTTTTATTTATTAGGTTACACAAAATTTTGAGAGTGAAGCTATTTCGGTGTTGTTACTTTAGATATTAATTTTTGTATAATTTGTTCTCCTCGCGGTGATAAAAGTTTTTTTGTCGTTGTTATCATTGCGCGTTGAGTTTCTTTTGTTGTTGCGATCTCTGAAATAGCTTGTTTGATTGTCGGTCTTTTTATTTTATCAGCTATTTTTTGTCCAACAGCAGTTCCAGCTGCAGATGCAGCTCCAGTTGCAAAAGCTTTTGATGCGTCAAGTGCAATTGGTGCAACTTTATGAGCTTTTCATGGAGCATTTTCTATAATTTAAGCAAATATATTTCCCAAAAATCCTCCTACTATTTTTCTTCGATAAACTTTTTTTCTCTGTTTCATTATATCTGAGGTTGCATAATTTTATTGTTTTAGAAAATATGTTTACTATTGTTCCCGTAAGTGTAAATAATAAGTAACAACTTCATTATTAAGATCTAACTGTCTCCCAGACTGATCTGTCAACTGCATATTTACTTCTGTTATTTGATTTTCAACGTTTAACGGATAATAAATAACTTGACGTGGATTAATTTGCATAAGAGATCCTGGTGGAACTTCTGGTGAAAAACTATATATCGTTTGCGATAGAACAATTTACCAATATTGTGTTTATATCAGTTATATTGACTGGATTTTCACCGTCATATGCATATTTAACATCTAGAACATTAGGATATGTATTATAATCAAATCCTATCAGTGGTGCGATACTTGTTTTCATCCAAAGACCAACTGTCATATTTTTTAATGTCATTCTGGCCCTTAACGTGTTATAATTTGGTGTTAGCTCAAAATCGTCTGCAACTCCTTTATTTTTTGTTATAAGCTCTTTTATTATTTTATTTAGATCGTCAATATTATAAGCTCCTTGTGGAATTTTAATTGATATTCATTTTTTAAATATTGGAGAACGTGGATCACTAACAGCAAATGTAAATTCATTGTTAATTCCAGATTTTACATTAGCCATAGCATGCCAGCAAGTACAGGAAATTAGTCCAATTTCATATTGTTTCTCACGATCTAGTTCTACTGGCGGAATATACTTTACAGAAAAATTTGCGCTATCTTTATCAGATTGGCTAGAGTCTAGTAAAAATGTTGCTGACATTTATTATTATATTTCTATAAAATTAAATCACCGCGATTAAATCGCGATGTAAAGTTTTGAATTCTTCAGATGTTAATAAATTTTCCGATCTCAAATTATCAAGTATGTCAATAATTTCATTGTCAATTTCAGCACCAACATTTCCAGCTTCTTTTGATGATATCAATAACATTAATCTGCCTATCATTTCAGTAACTGATGAAAATATTCTAACTCCAGTTCCAGTTCTTTCTTCTTCTTCAGTTAACTTTAATCGCTTTTCATCATAGCGTTTAAATAATTTGTAAAAATCTAATTTATTTTTTTCAATATATTCTATATCTCTAAATTTTGTTGCTGTATTTTTAAAAACAGCAGCAATAACAGCATTTCTAGTTTTTTCATAAAGTCCTTCAATTTCTTTTATTTCAGCTGTATCAATTTCTCTGTAAGCTCCTATTTTTTTTATAATTTCAGTTAATTTTTAATAAGATTATCGTATTTATCTTTTTTCCAATTATAAATATTATCAACGTCAGAAATGTCATTATCTTTCATAAAAGCAAAATATTCCGAATCCATTATTTCTTGTTTTGCTTGGTTTTTATATTTTTTACGATGTTTTTCATTATCTTCCTCAAGCGATTTTTGTAAATCTTCTTCAGTTATCATAGGAGCTTCATATGTATATGCTGATTCTTCTGGTTCTTTATCCAATAATTTTGCTTCGGTACTTAAGTTACTATTGTGACGATTTTTGTGTTCTTTATTTCTTATATTATTAACAGCCTTAATATAAAGATCAGCAATAATTCCATGTCGATATAATTTAATACTCTCACGATAATTTTTATTTTCTAAAACTATATCGCTACGGTTCTTCTCACTATCTTCTTTTTTGTTTCTAGCTCTTTAATTTTTTCGTCTGCTTTAAAATCATCTTTGTTAACATGATGTATTCTCACACCTTTAAAGTTATTATATTTATTATTAAAATCTTTATATTCGTTATCTCTTATTTTGCTATTTATATTTTCTAACTCATTTTTAAATCTTTTTATTTCTTCTATAGTTTTCCTCTCTCTTCTAAGCTCTTCTTTTTGTTCTAACCTTCTCTCAATTGGTCTAACTACTGCTGCTTCTGCTAATCTTTGTTGAAGTTCCAGTGGATTATTTATCAGCCGATCTATTTCAGCTTGTCTAGCAACAGGATTAGCTATATTTGCTGCAAGTGCCTCTGCTAATCTTTTTTTCTCCGCATCAGATCTAGCAATAATTCTTCCAGCAGTTGCTTCTTGTTGTTCTTTAACTAGTCCGAGAAAGCCTTCTTCTTGTCTTTTTTAAATTCTTCTTCTGATAATGGTTTAGTTTCAGGTTGTTTTCCAAGTAAAGCTTCAGTAACTGGTTTGAGAACGGCTGCTGCTGTTTCTGCTGCAACCACTTGGCCACGTCGTGCTTGCTGTACTTGCTGCTTAAATTTTGCATGAGATTGTACAAGTTATTTTAGATTTTCTATATGTTTTCTGTACTTTGCTTGTCTTTCCATTAATTATATACTATTTTGTATAAAAATTACTGTAGATATTTTTCAATACAACATCGAAACATTTTACTCGTATCATTTGTTAATTTATCAAACAAAAAAGTCATATTTATTTGCCGTTGCTTTATGATATAATTCAATAAATTTATCTTTTGTTACATCACCACATTGCTCGTTCGCGATATTTCTAACGTCAACATTGTCAAGTCCTGGAAATAATATAAGACAACCAGTATTTCGCCTAATAAATCTGTCAACATTATAAAAACCTTGGGCGAGATAAATAGAATTACATTTTTTATCACGCGATAATGAAAAATATGATCTTATTTTATTCATTTCTTCGTTGTTTAGCGGAATATCATCAAAAACAACTATCTTGTGTTCGGACGAATCAAGTTGATTAACTGGAACAAGTTCTTCTGGTTGTTTGATAATAAAAAAATCTTCACCAGCCTCAAGATCATCACGAAGTTTGTCATCATAATTGTTAAGTAGCTCGTACTTATCTTGCTGCGGGTTAATTGTGTAAATATAAACGCGATCGTAGTTAAAATTATCTCCTAGAAGTAAATTCATAAGCAAGTTTGTTTTCCCAGATCCAGTTCTTCCAACAATAAGATAATGACAATCTGGAAGTTCGTTTTCATGTTTATGTTTTACCAACCGCTCTGTATCAAAATTTAATATCGACGATTTTGCCATTATTGTTATACAATTTTATGTTATATAAAAAAATTGTCGGACGATAAATAAATAATGAGCTATTATACAAAATTTGGAACATTAGTAGGAGATTCAACGTTAAAAACTGAAAGTACAACAATAACAGACGGTAAGGTTGATTTATCAGGCTATCTAAAAAAAATCCGGCAACACAATGACGGGAAACCTGTTTATGTCAAATCAACGAGTACTAGATTTAGAAACAGATTATCCACCAATAATTGTCGTTATTACACTAGCTGTTAGTTATGCACAACTTAAATTAGTCGACAATAATAAACTATCATTGACAGGAGGAACTTTAAACGGCAACTTAGATATGTCAGGGAAAAAATTTATAAATTTAGAGACCGGGTATCCACCAGCGAACTTAAATCAAACTCAAGCAGTAAGTTATTTGCAGTTGAAATATGTTGATGATAACAAACTTGATAAAATAGGTGGGACAGTTACAGGTAATATCAACATGTCAGGAAATTTTTTTTATAAATTTAGAGATTGTATATCCGTCAGAAAACTTAAATCAAACAGAAGCTGTAAGTTATGCACAACTAAAATCTGTTGACGATAATAAACTTAACAAAGCTGGTGACACAATGACAGGTGACCTGTCCATGTTAAATTAAAAAATAACTGGATTACCAATAACCCCACCATCTGATAACACTGATGCTATTAGGTATGCTCAGTTAAAAGAAGAACTTAACCCATATTTTAAGAAATCCGGTGGACCGATGTCAGGGAATATAAACATGAAAAGCAACAAGATAATGACGACTCACGCTCCAGTTAACCCTAACGATCTGACAAATAAAGTGTATGTTGACAGTCTGTTTAGTAGTGTAAAACGAACCAAAAATAATGTTGGGTATATTCCAATATTGTTTAAGGCAACTGACAATCGAGTTGGGCTTGAAGTAAGCGCATCGGCCTATTATCCTGAAAATTATCCTCATTACGCTTTCTCTGATAAACACGAGTGGACGACCAACGGAGAAATTGAAAAGTTTTGGATCAAAATCAAATGTACTACTGCAGTTGCTATTTTGGCAATTTCATTTGCGAGGCCGATTAAATCCTAGCGTTGGTCAAATTTATAATTGGCGATTGGAAGGATCAAATGATGATATTAATTGGATAACACTGTATAGCACAACAGACACTTACATTTCGACAACACAATATTTTACGATTCCGACTGAAAACACTGTTAACAAGTACTTGCATTTTGGAGTTTATGTTATTGCTGCTCAACGTCCGTTTCCAGGACTGACAGCATTTCAAATATACACACTCGATGATCAAATTTAATCTAATGCTATAAAATAATGTCAGAACCACCAATTATAACTGTTGCGAAAGAATTTTATGATAATATTTTTAACCCTAAAATAGATGTTGGAGTTGTTAATGACATAGCAAAAGAGTAACAAGGTTTGAAAAAACTTGGCATCGAATCATTTAACAAACTTATAGCGTCAGTTTATGTTTATAATTTTATTCGCGTTATGCATATGCGAGGACCACAACTGAAAAAAGCAATAGAAAACTTTGACATTATAAGCAGATACTGTCATCCTGACGATTGTCTAGAAGAACAAAAACAAGTTGAAATTATATTTTAAAAAATATTACTAGAGCTTGATTGGTATAACATAGATTTTATAATAAAATCAGACTTAATAAAAGCACGAGTTTATAGTGGAAGAACATTGGAAGAAAGACGAATAAACGAAAATCATACTCGTCTTGACAAACTAGCGGAAACTAAGAAAATAAAAATAAAAAGAAACAAAAATGTATATGATAGGTTTTCAAAACGATATATTTTTAAACATCTCGGTATGTACTACAATGACAAAGAAACCTTGGTCAAAATCGTTACTATGACGTCAGACGCAGAGTTAATTATTAAAGTGTACGCAAACGCAATTTTGCCAATGATACGTAAAAAAGACCCAGAATTTGATCCGATTATTGTTAACAAGTCTCTAAAGATAATCAAAACTTTAGACGATGAAATTAGTAATTTTAGTGATGATGAGCGAGAAGAGTTTTTTTTACAGAAGTCGATCATATAAAGTTGGAAGTAAAGTCTGATTCTTATTACGACATAAATGAAGAAGACGATATTCCATTCCCATCATTACAGTACTCTAGACAATTATCACTACGAAATTATTACAACGAAATTAAAACAATATTCACAAAACTATATGAAAAATTAATGCTAAAAGTAGCTTCTGTTGTTGGTCTTCTTACAATTGAACTAGATAAGCTTAAAAATTGATGCTAGCAAATTTCGTAGTCGCATATACAATTATCAGGCAACATCTTGTTCTCAAAAATTTCACGTTAGATCAGTTGAGCTTAGTATTAGGGTATATTGATGAAACAGAAATCAATTACAGTAATTTGTTGAATAAAACAGATTTGTACGAGAGTGAAGTAGGAAATAGTTTTGATTCATACGCTTGATTAAAGAAACAATATGTATTAACAGATGAACGATATAAAGATACTTCGTCAGATGTTTATGACAAATACAGAGAATTTATAGCTGATTCTAAAAATAATAAATTCCGCGAGTTTCTCGATTCGATTGCTGGTGCCAGAACTTTTGTTTTTGTATAAAATATGTAAACATATATTATATAATGAAAAAAATACAGTTGATTTTGATCATATTTCAGATAAAATTCCAAAGCAAGATGTGGACGCTCTAATGCAATATTACAGATATTATCATTAAAAAAAACTTTGGTGCGTGAAAAAATGTTACAAATACTATAACAGAATACTTCGAGTGATATCATATTTACCACTGCTAATGACTAGCTCTGGTATAATTTCAAGTGGAGCATCATTAAATCCGTTTTTGTTAATAATATCCGGCGTTGGTGTTTCTCTTGCAACAGCGTGTAAAAAAATTGAGCCTCGTCTTGCAACTAAAAAAAATGCTTGTAAAACAGCAAGTATCACCTATAAAAAATTACTTGATCAAATACGATCTTATTTGCGTGGTATAAAATATGATATGGACGATTTAATACGCGAGTTCCGTATTATTGACAGTATGTTAACAGATATTCTGCCAATGAGAGTCAGCAGATATGAAAAAGATTACCATAAAATATGGGTTCCAACAGTAGATGTTTAATTTTGTACAGCTTTAGAAATATCATTATCAAATAAAATATCAACCATATTGTTAATAAATGTCATCACATCATATGCCCAACCTCTTATTCTCATATCATTTTCAGTCGCGAATAACCATATTGATCCATATTTTGGTGATATATGGTAACCAACTTTTTTAATGCAATCGCTTATTATTTTAGGTTTTATACCAGTATAACTTGAGGCTGATTTGATTGAATTAAATCTCTTACAAAATTTGTTTGTCAGATCAAATCCAACATGTCTCTTTGATTGACAGAAGGACATTATATATAATATTTCATTGTTTAATATGAAATTTTGTCTAAACTTTAAAAATAACAACATTATTTTTGGCTAATAAGTATAGGGGCTGTAATAGTAGTAGAGTAAGGTGAGTTGTTCCTAATCCCAGAGACCTCCTACCCTGGACAAAACATATTTTATCAGAAATATGAAAGTCATCATTTTAAGCTAAAAAAGGATGCTGACAAAAATTTTAACATATAAAGCTTTGGGGGGTAGGGGGTCTCTGGGATTAGGAACCTTACCTTACTTTACTACTGATGTATTGTAAATTTCTCTAGTTTCATCAATACTTCTTTCAAAGGTTTTTATTAATTATTTTCTGCGGCAACAAATGTTGCTTGAATGATGCATGGAAGCAAAAATTTAAGCCGTGTACATTTGTTAAAACACATCCACCTGTCTCTGTTAAGCAAATGTGGAATGGCGACTTGTCCTGGTCAATTTCTTCCCGGTCCCATCATTTTGTCCAGAGTGATCTGTCTCAACCTGACCAGTTTTTCCCTTGTGCTATTTTTGACTGTAATCACTAGTACAGCAGTCATTCTCTTGCGCCAAAGAAGAAGTAAAGACACTAATAATCGCAAACAAAGTACAGCATATGACAAAAGTTCCCGGACCAGGCCCTTACCATTAGTACTTGTCCGACACAGAAAATGTAATTAGTACTTGTACAACATAGACCATGCAGTTACCACTTGTTGGACATAGACACTTGAATAGTTTGTCAAGCTCTGATTAGGATAGAATATGATGGATTAGGAGACGGCGATGGGGTGAAGGGGAGGGGTTGACGTAATGATGCAAGAATCTTGATCTGCAGAATTCATGTATATCTTTGTATAAAGTTCGCCACAATACAAATAGCGTAACGTGACCCAGATTTTAGCTTATGATGTTCTTTCTACTTTGGATTAGATATTTTGCGACGGAAGATATGAGTCACGTGACATTCTTTACAGTTGGTGAGTATTATATTGGGCTAGACGGTATATAGAAGCCTCCGGAACAGCCTGCGATGTGCTGGTGTGGCGACTTTGTCCTTGTTTACCATCATCGATGGTCATTGAAAAAATGCATCTAAAACATGCCGGGCAGCGAGTTACAGAAATAACAGGCTTTTTCGTTGGTCTCAAATTCCTTCGCAAGAAAGACACCAAACTTGACAAGATCCGGTGCTATTCAAAACCGATCACTTCTATTTAGGCATTTTGGATTGGGAACTATATGCAAGATTTACTTACATCCGAAACTGAAGAGCTTAATAACGCGCAAAACTACGCACCTCAGAAATTGAAGATTTAACAATGTAAGTGCTCCAGAAAACATTTTCAATTTCGCGTTATGCAAAAGCATTGTTAACACATTTTGTTTACGATGAATTAAACTCAGTTTTAAACAACAATCAACAGATATAGTAGAATGACCTTAGCAAGTCAGAAAAATAAATGAAGGAATGGAGCCAAGTGTGTGGAACTACTTTGTTAATCTTAACATACAGACATGACCTCCGAGTTGGTCGGAGTAGGGGTAATATCCAAAACTGGATAGTAAATCACCATATAGCCTAATCTCTTATGGGGTAGAGTGGAAAGAAACTGCAATATATTCGGATCACCTCGTCTATTTCTACATTCGGATTGACCTTAGGACTGAAAGAGAAGTTGCGAACGAAAACAAGTTGCTCGATGTATTCGCAACGTCTCCGTTAATCCTTGTTTTGCAAATAACCGAGATGGTTTGAACGGCACTTAATGGTAAATATCAGCATATATTCAAAGTATAATCGGTATGCTTGACCTCGAAGTTACGAATTCTCTGTGATTTTAATAGATGAAGACACCTGTGCATGTGCTCTTATGTGCATTTGTAGGGGCAGTTTCAAATTAACTTTTCAATATTTTGGTCAGTGTAATTTTCTGATGAAGTTTATGAAACTAAAAAAGGTAAATTGCTTTGTTTAAGTGGCAAGTTATTCACTATTTGTACCTATTTTTGTTTGTGAATTGGAATTTTAATGTAGTTTTAAATTTTTTAAAGTCATATCGCTACGATGCAATGTGGCAGTTTATAGTGATGCCTAGCATTGGGGAATCATGCTGAAACGGTATACAGTATTCAAGATGACTGACCTGGTATACAATATTCAGTGTGACAGATCTGGTATACAGTATTCAAGATGACAGACCTGGTATACAGTATTCAAAATGACAGACCTGGTATACAGTATTCAAGATGACTGATAAGGTATAAAGTATTGAGGATGACTGAGCGCATCATCCTATTTTTCGACCATTGTCAATGCTATTCATACAAGGTACATTAAATAAACTATTTTCAAGAAGCTAATATGTTACTATATAATAAAGACTATTGATCAAATAGGTATGCGTGTGATGTTCAGATCGCTGAAAATTCTGGTGCTTATCAGATATAGTTTCCTGGAAATTTTATGAATACGCATTCCACTGTTTGACATTAGTGTTTATGAATCTTCATTGGCGTGATAGATCTTTATTGATCATGAAATGCTCTCTCTCTCTCTCTCTCTCTCTCTCTCTCTCTCTCTCTCTCTCTCTCTCTCTCTCTCTCTCTCTCTCCTCAGACAAATTATTAGATATCTGATGCAAATTATACTAAACTCTTTATTGTATACCATATCTTGTCTGGTGCATTGCATAGTTCTTCATCCCTTGTTATTTTGTCAGTTAATCAATGTTTGTCATATACATGTATATATTTTTTTCTTCATAGTATTTGGATCCTCTAAGTCCAAAGTTTGTATGTTTAAACACGTCTTTCTAGAAGTTGAATTGAAGCCATTATGCCACCACTCCTATATGAATTGCACAATTATCCATCTGGTGATATTTTTTAATCTTTCAAACAATCTTCGATGTCGTTTTTGACTTCTAACACAGCGTTTGTACTTATATCTCTTTGATCAAGCTTTCAAACATTGAATAGTAATCGGTATGTGACATCTCTAAAGTGCATCGATAAAATACAAATTTCGCTAAGGCCAACATAAACAAACATTAGAACCTAAACAAATGACACGTAGATCATAGTATTTTCAAAATCCATGAGAAGATCAACAATGCATTCAAATCCTTAAAAAATCGTTTAATAATCAATAAGCACTCCAATGAAACGGGATGGTTGTAATATTAAACTGTCTTTCACAAGTCTGAATAAATAAAACATGCCTTTGGTTCAGGACTATCAAACGATCAGTTTGCACGAGACTCGATTTATTGTACAATACAAACAATTGCATTTAATAATAACTTGTGTTTTGTTATTTCCATTGAGAATTTACTTTTGACGTCATTCCCATATCGATTTCCAGATACAGACCATGCCATAAACTGATGTTGGTTGTTCAAGGTTTTAATGGTGAAAGGCATTCTTAAAATGGATAATCAGATCTTCCATTATATTCACGTCTGACTGCTCTGTATTTTATTTACTTTACTTAAGGACAATCAGTATCAGGTGTCAATATACACTAACTGTCAGTAATTGATATTATCTTATATGAAATTTTATCTATTTGCATTACTAGCTTACATAGATACTTAATCTGTCATCAAATCTGTATTGTCTATAAATAGTTTAACTTCCAAAAATGTTTTGAAAAAATCCATCAGTCAATCAATAATAAAGTATACTGTCAAATATCCACATACGTATAGTATACATACAGTGACGTAGCAACCGCCAAAGCGACCCTCAAAGGGGGTGTGGGCGCAAAAGCCCAAAAGTCCCATAAAAATAACTTTCTTTTGTATTCGGATGGGGTCCTTAATTAAGTTTTACCTGGAAATGAAGGGGAGGTAGAATTTCTTTTTCCACTACTGTGTACTTAGACACATAATTATTTATTTTTAATTTACCAATTTATTTACCAACCTACCTTTATCTTACCTACCTATCAACCTATCCAATTACCTACTTTGCAATCTACCCTCCTAGCTACCTATATACTATTATGTATATTTAACTTGTACTATTTCTTGGTTTTTCTCAATGATTATATGCAATATACATTTATATTTTGTACTTTGCCGAGTCCAAAATCAAGTTCACTGTGTACCTGATCAGGGACAACAACAACAAAATTTCATAAAACTGGTTGGTCTTCGCTCTTTTCTGTTACTTAGGTTAAGACCATAGAGTCGTAACATGGTAAAAAGGGGGTGTTAGATTTTACCATCTTTTAATTATAGTATGCTGTTGAAATGAGAACCAATTGCCTTTTTAAAAGAAACACCGGGGCAACTGGAACAAGCTGACCGGCTGATATGGAACCAACTGCTCTTGTATTGTGCATCCAACGCTCTATCAACTGAGCTACCGCGGTTCTCTTGCGACAGAACGAACCTGAATGATAGAGACGTGGAGCAATCATGATTACACAACACATAAAGATATTCTCACAGTATA
Organism: Megalonaias nervosa; assembly: GCA_016617855.1. Lineage (NCBI taxonomy): Eukaryota > Metazoa > Mollusca > Bivalvia > Unionida > Unionidae > Megalonaias > Megalonaias nervosa. The sequence goes on along the minus strand of JAECUM010006418.1, from coordinate 94,408 downwards.
TTTCTGCTAAGAACTGTAACGACTGTACATAATAGCGTCGGTTTACAACATATTCAAACACAGTAGTGATATTAAGATCATATCATGATCAATCTTTGAAGGACAAGAATTTGTTTTAAGTGGATTATATATATATATATATATATATATACATACATATATATATATATATATATATATATATATATATATATATATATATATATATATATATATATATAATATATATATATATATATATATATATAAAATTATTTAAACTGCTAATTATCTCAGGCTAATTTCATAGTAAAGGAGGGGCAAAGAAGCAAGTAGATGTCAAATATGTATAAAAATTTAATTATAATGAGGAATAAACAGGAAAAAAATATCATTGCGACCCTATGGTCTTCAAATAAGCAATAGAAAAGATTGAGAAGCAACAAGCTTTATAAAGTTATATAGATAATTTATTTCCCTAAAATATAAAGTGAAAATTTCACAAGAGGATCTTACGGTATTGCGAATTAAATCCCAGATAATCATAGAATTGCTAGCACAAGTACCAATGATTACATTTATGAATATTCTTTAGTGGTAATACAGAATAAATCCAACTCTGGAGGTGTTGATGTGCCTGTGGTGATCTGTGACGTAGTGATGTGATAACGGTATTTTGTTGGATCACAATAATAAAATCCAAGAATATATCCTTATTTGAAATTTCGCTATAAATTCAAGTTTCTATATCCATGAATGTTATTTTGTATTTCCAGTTAAGAAATAATTCGAATAAATAAATTCTAACCCGAATGAACGCAAGAGTGATTCTGTCTCAGGATCTTATGGCACGAATAAAATCATTTCTCCAATAAACAAGCCATATAGTCCTCTACTTGACCTCAGGTCACAATTAGCATTTCCTAAGGAAAACAACAACAACAACAACGACAACAACAACAACAACAACAACAAAAATAACAAACAACAAAAACATCGAAACCCTCCAAAACTATTGCTTAATGGAAAATTTCATTCAGGAAAGATCCAAATGTTTACAAGATAAAATCTTACTTATAATTAGAAAGTATATTACATAAATTATTATAAAGAGTACGGTAAACCCAATGTCCTTGACTCAGACAAAGAAAATAATTCTAATAGTTAACCCATACTCATAAAGAAAATATTTGTTATGTATTAGTTGTTTACAGAATTTAAAAAACCAATGATTCAACTCAGGTAGAAGATGAACTGGAATTTCGACAAGGACAAGGTCAGGTCCAAGATACAATTATCCACAGGATATAATGAAATAAAAATAACAATAACAATAATAATAGTGCTTTTTACTGATAGGCATAGGGAATTCAGAAATAGTATTGACCTTAGCATCGATAGGTTTAATTGTCATGTCCCACGATAAGTCCTAGAAATGTAACACAAACACGGCAAAAGTCACTTTTGGATAAAACAATTGTTATATCTGCATCAGTGAATCTGTCAATAATTTCCAAATTGTCTCCAAGTGATCTTTTCAGATGTTATCGTTGACGATGACATCATCGACGTAACATCACAATTATCTAGACCAGATGTAATCATGTTCATTAAACGTTGAAAAGTTGAAGTTCATTCCAAACGGCATCACTTTATATTGACAAAGTCCATCTGGATTCATGAATGCCAAAATCTCCTTTGCCCTTTCGTCAGTGGAATTAGCCAGAACCCTTTCAAAAAGTCAAATTTGGCAACATATTTTGCATTTCCAATTTTATTAATGAAGTCATCGATTCTTGGCAATGGAAATGAATCTGTTTTGGTCACACTGTTCACTTTTCTATAATCTGTGCACAAGCGGTAAATAGAATCTTGTTTCGGTACAAGAATATATAGTAAACTCCAGTCACTTTTCTCGGCTCAATTAAATCCTGCAAATTCTGAATGTCTTCTTTCAAACATCCTTGTTTGAGAGGGTTCATCCTATACGGATATTGTTTCACAGGTGTGGAATCTACAATTTCAACGTCATGGTAGATTTTGTTCGTGTAGGAACATCTGGAAGCAAGTGCTCATATTCATGTAATAGCTGTTTTAGTTCATTCTTTTATTTTTGCTGCAGATATAAAAGTTTCTGGTCCAGATTAATCATAATTTGTGAATTCCGAAGATTGGTTACACCAAAGTCACTGCAGTTCGATTGCATTCAAAACACTTAAATCCTCACTGTGTGGAATAGGTACAACTAAATTAATTGCATGATTAACCTGGGTATCTCTAGCAACATACTCCTTTAACATATTTATATGGCAAAGTTGTTTTGTGTTCAAATCTTTATCAAAGCTTTTACTATTATTTTAGTTTTAATATTCTTCAAAGGAATTGCCTCTAGGAATCTTGTAGACGCATACGTTATGGTCAACAGGTATTGGTTGCCTAACTGTCTTAGGTAAGGTTCCGATACAATCTACCATTATTCAGTTAAATAGTCAAATGCCGGAATAGGTTGCAGATGGGCCTTAGTATCTTCTGATTGGCCAAAATAGTGATTCAAGATCTTATGATCCTAAGATGATCAGCCAAAGGAGGTCCATGGGCTAAACTAAGAATTTCCTGTGTATACGACTTTGGAACTAAAATTTGTTAGTTCACTGACCACTCGTCACCAGCAGATGCATCGGATGGTATCCGTTTTCTTATAAGGATCCAATTTTTAACAAAATAAGAAACATTACTCATGTGGCTTCAGTTTCTCTAAGACCCTCAAAAACAAACAGGAAATCTCTGGATCACTTTCCTGTTCGACGACAAGTGAGTGTCATATGTGTCATCATGATTAAAATAAAGATAAAGAGTTTACCATATATGATTAAAATAAAGAGAATGAGTAGTTAAAAGAGGATCACTGTGATCAATACCTTTTGATTGATCGAACGTAGAGCAAAAGTGACCACAACAAAAGCCTGACATCATTCTCACTCTTTGCCATAGCTCCCGTAACTGCACAATCTGGGCATAAATCATGGATTTCTTTTTCAATATGATCGACTTTCTGATCTAACCAAGCATTGTCAATTACAAGTAGATTAACCACAACCTTATATGCAGCTATAAAATTGCCTAGTGTTATGTATATTAAGTTTGCATTGTTTTTGTTTTTTTTTTAATTTTTGTTATTTCATTATATGCTATTGTAATGTAACATTGTATGTTGGACTTAACTTTTTCCAAATTCAAGTTTAAGTTCTACTTGAGCTGAATTACTGAATTTTTATTTCATTCTGTAAACCCTTAATACATAGCTAAAATATTCTCTATGTGCGTGGGTGTATTATCAGGATCATTATTTAAAGAAGTAAATATGTTTATGTTATTTGGATTCCCCTACAATTTACCAGACATTGAGCAGGTTATATATTATAATTTTAGTAACAGATTTTCTAATACACTAACATTTCATTTTGTAAACAGTAAGAACATTCTGGAAGGTTATTTTCCATTTGGTACTTTTATTAAGAAAATGATATTGTGACCTGAAATGAAGTAGAGGATTATATAATCTTGTCACTGGAAAGATTATTCATTTATGCTTAAGATCTTGCAGAATCAATTTATATTGTTGTTGTGACCAGTAGTTTATTTGGGCTGGAATTTATTCCTTCAAATTATTCAATGCAAGTGATTTTTCTGTGGAAATACAAAAGTGCTCTGATAACATTCTTGGAAATAGAGACTTGAAATGCGAACTAAAGGACATATTCTCGGATTGTATTATTGTGATGCAACAAAACACTGTTTGCACATCAGCATTAAACAGGTCATCACAGACACATCAACACCTTCAGCTTTGGAATTAATTTTGATTTCTACTAAAGTTTATTCAAAACTTTGAATTATTAGGACCTGTGCTTGTTATTCTAGGATTTTTTGGGATTTAATTCGCAATACCGTAAGGTCTGTTGTTCTTTGGTTTTTTTTTTTCTTCATCAATTTCACGTATTCTAGGGAAATAAATTATTTGTTGAATTTTACAAAGCTTGTTGCTTTTCACGCTCTTTTGTTACTTATTTTAAAAGGATAGACTCGTAACACTAGTAATAAATAAATACCCTCGATGGGTGAAGACGACACTGTTCCGACTGTTATGGGTCCTGAGACTAAGTCTGATGACAAATTTACAGAATGGAAATGAAAATTAACAAAGCCGAACTCGACTCCCTGAATAAGCACATTTTCATTTGAAGAAGAATTATCAGAAAAACACAAAATACCTGATAATAAAAGACTCTGAGAAGTTTCTGTGTCCCTTATAATTTTAATAGGATAGGATTGGAAGAATCATCAATAAGTGTTATAGAACCCTTCGACGTGAATGGTTCATAATTCTCTATAATAAAAACAGACTCGTGTGTGTGTGTGTGTGTGTGTGTGTGTGTGTGTGTGTTATTTGGATTTTTAACGTAGCTTCAAAAATGTTTCAGTCATATTGCCGCTAGGTCTGCAGTGTGGCAATTTATAGTGATGTCTAGCACGCGGCTGCGTTTCTATCAGATAAAAATGGAAAATGTTTTTGACAAAGAACATTTGCAAAACCTTATTTCGATAGGGTCTAATTACATTTGCTAACCTCGGTTCTGATTTTAACCATCTCATTCCTCATTTTTAAATTTCGTCCATTATACATATGAAGACTAATGAAAAGCATCAGTACATGATTAGGCTCCAGATTGTTGTCGTTTTCTTAAAAAGTTATTTTACTTACCGCCTAATACTGCTCAAAAGGAGTTGTGCAAAAGTTCTGACAGCTTGGCCATGATCTCTATTTGTATCACATGGACAACTGGATACTGACATTGAACTGTAAACAAAACATGCCAATGAGAGAGAGAGAGAGAGAGAGAGAGAGAGAGAGAGAGAGAGAGAGAGAGAGAGAGAGAGTTTTGCGTCGACAATTACAATACGTCAATATTATCCTAATATGACAGACGAAAGAAATAAAGAGAGTATGTGCATCAACTGCATCAGAAAATACACAAAAACAAAGTCCACGTGCCATGACAGGCAGAAAATGTGAAAATAATAACTGGTATAGAGTAATACCTTGACACATCTACGAGTAAAGTTTGCTATAATTGATATGTTTGGACGATTTTAAAATTTACATGCACATCAAACATGGAAATGATTTGTCGAATAATCAGAACTGAAGGTAATTGTTTCTACCCATTAACGTAGCAGCTGATGTAAAACTTACGTGGTTTTTGTTCAAAATGTTATCACTTGTTTTAGGCTTATAAAGAACATTTCGAAACATTTGGGTGAAAAATAATTATCAGAATTTATACATCGCATGTAGTACAAAAAGACCAGGTATCTAACCGTTATGGATGCAGACGTTCCCTTTGACCAACCTTAGCACAGACGGGTGTCATTACGGATCACGCAAAGGCCGGAACAAGATTGGCTAGCAAACCATTTGAATTTCAAATAAACAATAAATGACTGACAGCTTGTTGAAGATTGGAAGTTGGGTTGGATTTGGATTTTTAACGTAGCTTTTAACTATTTTTCAGTCATATTGCTACGATGTCTGTAGTGTGGCAGTTTATATTTGATGTCTAGCTCTGGAGCATCATGCCGCAGACATGTGACATCATGTCCTACCCAGTCACATTATCCTGACACCAGACCGACCAGTCCTAACACTAACCAATTAATGCTGAGCGCCTAGCGAGAGCAGCTGCGAGTACCATCTTTTAAAATAAGTCTTTGAAATGACTCGGCCGGGGTTCGAACCCGCGACCTCCCGCATCCGAGGCGGACGCTATAACCACTTAAGCCACCGGAGCGGTCGGGAGATAGGAAGAGTTTGGTCATTCGTTAATTTAAAGTCTTATTAGGTGTGGCCATAATTTGGATGATAAGTCTAAATATGGCCCAACTATTAAATAATTTGAAGAAATAAGTCATTCGTGGCATCTTTGCAGAGAATAGTGTACTATTATCCTTGAAAAATTACAAGAGGACAAGAGGACTATACGTTAGCGTGTTGTACATGTTGTTTTAATCCATCAAAATGGTACGAGTCACAAGGGACCAAGGTTCATTCGGTTTATATATAGATTCGTTTTTCAGTTATATAAATTTATGTATCTTCAATATCGTAACCAAATAACACAAAGAACTCTTTGTTTCACTGTCGATCCAAATAGCAAAACTAAGTGTCTTTGAACTATTTTCATATGATTTTGCATCCAATTTTACAAGAGTTTATGTCCTCCATTTCGTGTGCACTTCGAGAAATACCCACTTACCTACTACTCCACTCTGTCACAATGGAACTCAGACAATCGTGTGCTGTCCAGATAGCAATATACCTATATTTGCATTTCGTGTATAATAGGGCTCTATACCGTACGGCAGCTAAATGAATCGCAATTGCCTTGATAAACGTCATTTGAATTTGAGAATAAAGACCGACTTAGAATGTGCAAACGAATTTCTGAAGATAATCAAATAAATCTTCATTCTCAAACAGTTGAGAAATTTGTGTGGGCAATTATAAAGCAATAATTCTTTCTTATGGTATACCTACCATTACCCTTAGATAAATATTTACTTTTGCGCCATGGGAATCAATTAACAGTTATACTAAAGGCTGGAAAATGTCCAGTTTCTCCTGGACAAGGTGATCTGTTTAATAGTGAACTTATTGACGTCATGATAATTATAAGCCATGGGTCGTCACACACGTCGGCGAAAAATACATGTACTTGAAGTTTTGAAGAACACAATCTTTTATTTGAGAATCGTTAATAATAATAATAATAATAATAATAATAATAATAATAATAAGTCTTCCGCGATGCATTTTGTCTGACCTGCTAAGACTTAACACTTTGGACCTATTTATTGCAAAAAGCTGTTAACATTATTGACGGTGCCGCATTCGGCTAAATATGTACCTTCATAAACTAACTTAGGGGAGAAAATATTGATGATGATGATAACGACGACGACGACAACGACAACTATATCAACGACCATGATACTACTACTACTACTACTACTACTACTACCAACAACAACAATAACAACAACAATTGATTACACTGTTAGAACAATTGGATACTATAATCGAGGCAAAATCATGACGAGGCAAGCTTTCATCTTGAGAGACTCATATACCCCCCCCCCCAGCATTTATTAAATAAGAAATTGTATTTAATCTGCTTTCCACAAAATTAAAGTGAATACAGATATGTTTGAAGAGAAAGTTTGCTCAAATAATAATGGTGCATATTGGGGGGGGGGAACTGTGTCTCGCCTGCAAAGACTTTTGGTTAATAATTGTTAGCATTATTGACCTCATTGATAATAATCGTTAGCATTATTGACCTCACTGTCTCCGAAAAAGCTATAATATATATTATTTCTGACTGCTAATAGATGAGAAATGGTGATGACGGCAACGGATGAATATGACTACTTATTAAATAACATATTCTTGTCTGGAGTCGCGGTGCCTCAGTGGTTTGCATGCCAGACACGCGAACCAATGGTTGCAGGCCTGCCAGACTCACAAGCCAATGGTCTCAGGCCTGCCAGACTCATACACCAACGGTCTCAGGCCTTCCAGACTCACAAGCCAATGGCCGCAGGCCTGCCTGACTCACTAGCCAATGGTCGCAGGCCTGCCAGACTCACAAGTGTTTCGCTATACATATATTGTCAGTGAACAAAATATATTTTGACGACGTCATCGATAATGCTCTGACTGTAAAAAGGGCATGCGAGGAAAAATATTTGACTCCGAAAAATGGGGGCGTTCGGTTACTCGCTGGTTGTCTGTTTACACACATGTACGACCCACGTCTGTAATTGCAGGAATATGAGTACCAATCTTAGTACTCCGTGCAGTAACATAAATCCCTTTATGCCTTCTTTAAAATTCTTGTGCATATTAAAAACAAATATTTTGCGTTCTTTATAAAATATGTCCAGAACGTTTTGTCCTCATACTTTGTACAAATTGATCAATTTACACAGGCTAAATTGGACCAATTATGGACGGCTTTATGGACTTTGGTGTTATAATTTTCAAGATTTGTATAGTACTTGGCCTTGGCTATCAAGTGCACATGCACCTTATTCAGGTCAAAGGTACTTAAAAATCTTTAAAACAAAATAAGCAATGCTAAAGTATAAGAAATGCTGAAGAGAGAGAGAGAGAGAGAGAGAGAGAGAGAGAGAGAGAGAGAGAGAGAGAGAGAGAGAGAGAGAGAGTAATGATTGTTTAATGTAAGCACAATATATCCTTATATACGAAAAATTACTATTTACGTCCATGTTAAATTATAAATCTAGCTCAAATGGAAACTGCACTTATCCGTGTCTACCGTCTGTGCATTTTGGGTTTATCCAGTTTGTTAGGAGTTAATAGTAGAACAAACAATATAGACCATGATCTGCTGGTACATTATGCGACGGTAGATCATGATCTATATTGTTTTTTTGTTGGGCTCAACTTATAAGTGAGTATATTTTATATTGTCGACTTATAAGTAAGAATATTTTTAGCTCTCTAATAAATATTCAGTAGTATTCTGGAGAAAATTTTCAGCATGTTTTCCAATTAAAATAAATGCCGGGAAGATTATTTTCATCATCTGCTGTTTTTAATCTGTAGAGCATCTAAAATGGCTATAGTAAGTAAAAAACAAACTAGATTTCTCTTTGTAAAACACATATGCCCACAACACACTTAAAAATACGTCTTAGTAAAATAAATCAAGAAAAAAAAAAAAAAAAATATAAAAAGCTATTTCAAATAAATTAAAAATTGTTAAATGTCAGAACAGTTATAGACCGCTCCGGTGGCCTAGTGGTTAGAGCGTCCGCCTCGGATGCAGGAGGTCGCGGGTTCGAACCCCGGCCGAGTCATACCAAAGACTTATAAAAATGGTACTAACTAACAGCTGCCTCGCTAGGCGCTCATGGGTAGTGTTAGGCCTGGTGTCAGGATAATGTGACTGGGTGGGACATCGTTCTACATGTCTGCAGCATGATGCCCCAGATCGCTATAAACTGCCACACTGCAGACATCGTAGAGATATGAATGAAAAATTGTTATAACTACGTTAAAAATCTATATCACACACACACAGACACACACACAGAGAACAGTTATAATTAGGTTAGCTACACACATGCCTATCCACTTTCAAATGTTTACTTCTAGTTGTTCTTGTAATCGTAATGACATACATAAAAACATGCATATTACATTTCATTAGTTTACGTCAAGTGTCTTTTTAAAAACTAAATCATGCAAATAATTGAAGTCTAGGTCATAAAGGTTCCATACTATGAAAAAATTGGGACAGAAACAGGAATTCTAATAGGTCAAAGGTATACAAATATGCTTATTAAACTGAATGTGTTTACGCTGAGTGTACCAAAGAGCATCTCGGTACGTACGGACAGACAGACAGGACGAATAAAAAATGACAACTTTGCAAGCAGTGGTACATAAAAGGATTGATTTATGCCAGTTGTAAATCAATTTATGTAAAGAGCTATGACTGCCACTGAAGTTACTGGCAATATTACAGGATGCAAAGTTTCGAAAAGTACTTGTTATTTTTGCACTAGCTTGGTTTTGGTGTTTGTACACCTTTGTTACTCTGACTACACTCAAACATTGAAATTTTGAGTGCTTCTAAAGTTCATACCTTTTCGTTTCTAAAACCTCCCATTTGAAGGTATTTGGTATATAATTTAAATACTTATGTTTTGATCACATGATCACATTAGACAAGTTATTATATAGGGTTGATGTTTGCAGATGTCTGTAGCACATCACTCGGAGAAGACTTTCACGGTCTCAAAGACTTCAATCAGGCAAAAAGTGCATACTCTCTGTACACATTCAGCACCTATAAAAGCTTAATTCCGACACACAGAAGTTTGAAAAAAATATTTTTCTTCTTTTCTTTTTTTTTCTTTTTTTTTTTTTCCCTCCCTTGTAAGAAGGAAACGGAAAGATTAATAACAGAAAATAGAACACATAAAAACAACACTTAAAAGAAATTACCATACTATAGCATCTCAGGCAACAACAATAACTGAGAAAATCAAATCCATATATGTGTGTGTGTGTGTGTGTGTGTGTGTGTGTGTGTGTGTGTGTGAGAGAGAGAGAGAGAGAGAATTAAAACGGAAAGTGAACTATTCCTCTTGTGGAAAGTATCCACACCAACTACATAACCACAGGGCTGTAGTACTTTCAAATAAATCTTGTATCTGAACCTGTTAAAATTAGACTTTTTGCATTTGCACATGGCCATACTTGTTAAAAGGGGACTTTTGCATTGTACATGGCCATACTTGTTACGTACATGTACAGTCAGTACAAACCTATTGTTCTTGGACATTTCCAGGAGAGAACAATGCGGTGAAAAATTTTATTCTGCCTTTTAATGAATCAGAATAATATGTTACGCCTTTACAATCAACTTCATAGCATATTCCTTGGGTCACATCTCCAAGTCATTCATCGTTTCGGCATTTTACGCAACAGTCTAAATTGCTGATATGAGTCAGGACATGGTAGACGACAACAAGCTTTTGTTTTGCTGACTTCATACATAAATTAATTCGCTCCTGAAGGAATTTAGTAAAAAGAATTCAGAATATTTCTCCACCATCTAAGATTTTGTGTTATGAAGCAGTTGCTTTGCATTGTTGAAAACCGAGTCAAAGGCAGCAATTTCATTAAAAAAAGACGTAAGAAACAAGTCTGATATTTATTTTTTTCTTGTTGATTTGAATTTCTAATATAAACAATACTCGTCTGCTTTTGATGACGAAATTAAACAAGACCATCTTCAGAAAATCTTAAAGAAATTCACGTTAATTCTACGTTTCTGACTAATATCCAATTTAAATTACAGAACCAAAAACAAGAGCGACATGAAAACCGTACGCTTGGGTGGAAATATATTACCTATTAGTGAAATATTTTCCGAGTAATATTTTTCACACATATTTTTTTTTTCTTCTAATAAATAAATAATCTTACAGTAAAGACCCAACAAAATCTCCTGACATGCTATTGTTTCCATCAATCACTTCTGACATGCTATTGTTTCCATCAATCACTCTTGACATGATATTGTTTCCATCAATCACTCATGACATGCTATTGTTTCCATCAATCTTGGGGACGGGAAATATTTGATCCTTCACACATTCCAGGGATAAAGCGATTTTTGTCTGTTTTAGAATGTATTATCAGTTTGGTATTTCTACGCCAAATTTGAAGACAGAGATTCGGATGCAAGAAGTATGTGCGGTTTTCTTTCACGAACAAGAGCAGTTTTGGTGAAAAATATTTTCTCTGGCTTACCTTAATTACGTCTACTGTCACTAGGAGATAAGTGTCTATAATGGGACTTTGTTCACCATATAAATGTACTATGAAAAAATAAAGAGTAATCAATGGTTAAATAGAAAATTTAAAAAAAAATTGGATTTTGGGTTTGGGTTTTTTCTTCATTATAATCATATATTTGCAATCTTGCACAATATTATTTAATATTTTAGCTTCAAATATGCTTACAATAACTGCAATGTTTGACAGTTTTAGGCTGAACGTGCTGCAGAACACGGAACCGAATTTCTCTTTATAAATAATTAAAAAAAAGAATGATATCCTGACATTTATCTTTGAAAATATCAATTGGCGATAACATTTTGAGAACAAAACTATTTGTACGGCAGTGGTATATTAGAACATTAAAAATTTACAAGCAAGTAAATGAGGCGTGCTATCGAAATATCAAACATTTAAATGAACGTTAATTTTTGTTTTCGTTATTATTATCAATAACAACATTTGCATGTTGAGTAAACGTCCTTGACTGAAACCCTAACCTTTGTCTGGTTTTTCGAACTTGGTTATGACCTAAGTCTCTAACATTTGTATGCCCCAATTATGGTCAGCTATCTTGCCTAAAATACATATTGTAATTGGCAATCAAGAATGTTAAGGACAACAAAGAGTATTGACTACGGTCGTATTTCAGGACGTGTGCTTAAACATAGTCATGATCGGACGATTTTATGGTTTACTCTTGTTCGAGCATGCATTGGTTTTTATTAAAAGAAACTGAGCACATAACGTGACAAGTTTAAAGCATACAGATTGAAAACCCCCCACATAGGAAAAAAAGAACAAATTTCAAGCAAAAACAATTAAACAAAAACTTACAGACAACAAGATTTTGAAATGTTAACTTTTCACACACTCGTATTTGGATCTATTATTGTTGTTGTTGTTTTGCTATTATTATTATTATTATTATTATTATTATTATTATTATTATTTCTTTAAGCGAGGTGTGTATTTTGTTGCCGATGGATATTTTAATAAACCAAACTATAACTATAAATTTAATATATTCCCACTTCAAGTTATTTCCATCTGTAAATTTGACAACTTGTGAGTACCAGCTTAAACGAGAAATGAAAGAGTGAATTTCATTGTCAACACTCTCAACATTTATATTTAGTGGTAGCACTCGACATTGGTACACTGTCGATGCGGCGAGGTGTGTGTACATGTCCATTCATAATTGCCACGCACTTTCAGCGTGTTTATGGTTTGGTTTGGTTTTGTGGGTTGATAGACTATATAGAATATTTGGTAGAGGAAGAACCTGGATAGAACCACCGACCCACAGGAAGCTACTGGCGAGCTTCACATACCCACGCTGGCCGAGCTGAGACTCTAACTCACGTGGACAGAAGTGAGATGTCAGTGTAAACACGTGCGCCTAAGACAACTCGCCCACCCCTGACCCCTTCGGCGTTTTAATAGCAACTTTAGTGTGTCAGACATGGGGCGTGTTTTGGCGGTCTGGATTTCATGGACCCTAAATATACAGTGGCGGCTCGATGCACCCCTGGGCACCGTTCTTTCGTGGCGACCCAACTTTGCTACGGAGAGTAGTTTTATATCAGTTGGCAACATCCCTCCACCCAAGATATAAGTCTTGTGAAGAAGTTCTCCCGTTACTCTAAGGAGAAGGTGAAATACTACGAAAATTTCAGATGCAAAAACAACCCCAAAAAACAAAAAAGACAAAAAACCGACGGCGCCCCCTTCGCTTCGCACCCAGAGTTAATTACACCCCTGCCCCCAACCACGTGCAGCCACATAAATCACGGTACTTTATTTCAAACGCAAACAGTTTTGGTCGAACCAGACATGAAACAAATTTTCATAAATTTTATTTACATTAGAAGCTCCTTTGTTTACCTCTGCCATAAAGAGACATTATTATTTTAACCTTAACAATCGTATTGATTATTGATCTCCATTTTTCGACTTGTTTTGTTCTAGTGTGTATGAACACTCAACTGCCTACCAGTTTGCGAAGATTTCATAATGGCAGTGGTGGTTCTTACGTACATTTAATTTGTGTTATTTGTTGGCTTTTCATAATTACTATGTTATGTATATCTACATTTTGTACTTGACCTTGTCCAAAATCAAGCTCATATTGTACGTGATTAGTAAGATTTATTTTGTACACAACATAATAGATAGCTAATATTACTCTATGGCTGTGGATTAAATATTAAGATCATTATCAATGGAGGAAAACATGTTTATTTGGGTCTGGATCTAGGACGTCAGATTTCCACTTGGAAATTCCTAAACTTGTTGACAACTTTGAATGTTTACAGAGAAGACTGACATACATCCTGCCTCTTTTATTGCGACTTAACTTTTTACATAATGTTGTTTACTTGAAAATTTACTCATTCTTGCCTTAATATCTGAAGCAGAATCATTATTACTGTTGTGTTCAGTTTTTGATTTGGGTGGATTTATTTATTTAAATAATTATTCACTGGAATTACAAAGTGCTCAATAATGTTCTAAGACTGAAACATTGATTTGGAATTATAGTGAATTCAGATAAGAATATTTTGGATTATATTATTGTGATACATCAAAAGACGTAACACATCATCACACTCCAGGACACAATAGTTCCTTCGAGACTAGAGGCACATCAACACATTCAATATTGGAATTTATTTGGAATGTCACTGGAATTCAATTGGATTTAATGCATTTGACCTGTGATACAACTTTTAGGACTATTTGGGACTTCATTCACAATACTGTATGTTATTTTTTAAATTTTCATTTTGTATTCAAGGGAAATAAATTCTTTGTTGAATTTTACAAAATTTATTGGCTTTCGCTCTTTTCTGTTACTTAGGTTAAGACCATAGATTCGTATCATGGTAAAAATGGGGTGTTAGATTTTACCATCTTTTAATACTTAAATTAACCAAAAGGAACTTTATCATACACCCACCTTAAATTTTATTTTAGGAATAGATTGAGATAATCTCATCTTAGATGTAAAAATTTATTTTACGATTTTTTCCAATTATCCTTGTGGTGAGGGCTCTACGCTCCAACCCTTAATATGACTCTGCGATCACATGCGCCGCCATTCAAAACTTTTTTCACCGTTAGCGCGTGGTGAAATTGATTTGTTTTCCCCGTTGTTTTCGCACGGGAAAAAAATCAGGCGGCCTGCAGGTCTTTAACGGACGACGGTAAAACATATCGAACGCCGAAACGAATTTCTCATTACCAGCACGTCGACGAAAAACAATAAATAAGCGCAACAAAATGACGTCCGCCATCACAAATTACTAGAAACATATGGAACAGCGGGAATGACACCTGACTGTAGGCATGTCTCAACATGTGTCCCATTACCTTAAAGGACAGGACCCCTTGGAACATAGAAACACCGGGTGGGTCAGGTCAATTATGTATATTTAGTTCTTTATCAGTACTTTTCATATAGTAGTAGAGTTTTCGCGTTCCGTGCATAGCATATCTGGTGTCGAGACCGGTACATATCGAAAAAGATTCATAAACTCAGGTTCCGGTGACCCACCATTCTTACAGTTAATGAGAGGCAAAAGCGCCTACTCCTTGTTGTCCTGACGCAAGCGTTCTGTTGAACGTAGGCTGTATTAAGTGCCAACTGAAGTTCTTTAGCAGTTGGGTGAGTTATGGAATGCTCGCCGCGCATATAAAGCCAGGCATTAAATGTGTGATTGTTTGGACTGGTGGTTTAGCTCCTGGGCGGCCAGCTGGTTCTTGGTCACTAATATTACCCGTACACTGAGTCGAACAGGTGGGACACCGAACGGCTGAATTAAGCAGCATTTATTGCGTTAGCAGCTCTTTTCATTGCTTACATTTTAGCATGTTAGCTTTTGGCGTCCTTATAAATTTGACCGAGCAAAAACTTGTGTACTACTGCTATTGCGCAGACACACAGTTACATGGCGCCATTCTAATAGATTTGCCATCGGGACACTAAGCTTTTCTTGTCACATCACTGTGCATGCCTGGTCAACTGTGGGTACTGATCTATATTCATGTTACAGATATCTGTATCATCTATTAAATTTATAATATAATTTTATTTAAATCATTTGGGTTTGTGACATTTATATGTCAGATTCTTTAATTCAGTGGCTGGCTGGTACTATAGTAAAGTACATCTTCAATACGTTTAGAATTCTCAGTCATAAGTCAAGGCTGACTGCTTTGGTCCCGTGTGTGTGTGTGTGTGTGTGTGTGTGTGTGAGAGAGAGAGAGAGAGAGAGAGAGAGAGAGAGAGAGAGAGAGAGAGAGAGGTGATGCATTTATAATTATTCGTTAGAATAGCAGAGTGAAAAATATTTAATTTAAACAGTCAATACCCATTGGATTATGAGAATTTATTCAAGGACAAGAATGATTAAATAATTCTGTCCGAGTATGTGAAACTTTGAAGGACTGTAGTGATATTCCACTTTCACTAGATAACCTTGAAATAAAACATTTGGATCTAGAACTGAATTCTTTAGTGGCACTAGCACGTTAGCAAATAAACACATTTGAACCTTCATTCGGAATACCTTTGGACACTTTCCGGATTGATGTGAAATTGACAGAACGGTGTGCACCATTAAGGTACAGACCAGTGAAGTGGCACTGGTCACGGACACGGTCATCGCCAAGCTCACCATTGCAGATCCAGTTCACCTCTGCAGACCGAAATGCTGCCGATTCGCTTGGGATAATTGTAATCTTTGCAGGCTTCAAAACACCCTGCGGATCTTACGCATCTCTTTTTCTAGGTATCGGATGATCGGTGCTGTGATACACCACGGTCTCCTTGCTGCTGACGTCGATACGGATAAAACTGTAGCAGAAGCCTCGGCTCGCTTATGCCCTGAGGGTGGGCAGGTATATTCAGGGCTTCAAAGCCTGCGTACTGCGTGCGCACCTGGTTTTATTAGTTTGCAAGCGTAAGATAAGCTTCAGCCTTGTCCGATTTTTGCATCTCAACACGCTGAGATGCATCCTCGACGCCATAGCAATCAGCCGTGTGGGCTTCGAGCAGATCGGTGCGACTGGAACCGTGAAGACAACTGCGGCAGACATGGTTCCTTTCATTGTGTTTGTTGTGCAGGCTGGCAAGGCGGCTCAAATCTTTGATCCACATGTAGCGAGATCTAGATTCAGGGGTTCCGCCAGGAAGCAGCAACTCTATAGTCAATTGTTCCACCGGCACCTGCGGGTGATCGTGGAGTCGTAGTGGGTAACGCCGCTTTCCCACCTAGACACATCTATGGCGAGGGCAGTGTTTCCGGGTCCAAACTTAATAACGGTGAGCGCACTGGAAAGTCAATGTCTTTAAAGTTTAGCTCGCCCAGGTACGTTCAGAACATGCCTGTCTGAATTAAAGCATGTGAATATGAGCTACTTGCTTCCAGACATTCCATCCCGAACAAGTAAAATCTACCATGATGTTAAAATTGTAGATTCTACACCTGTAAAACAGCATCCTAAGAGAATGAATCCGCTCAAGCAGGAACGTTTCAAAATAAAATTTAATATTTGCTGGAGAATGATTTTTCTTAACCAAGCAGAAGTAACTGGAGTGCACCGTGTATTATAGTGCCGAATCCAGATAATTCGTAAATTAAATTCTCGGTCAATCCTGGTTTCATGCAATCCTGGTTGCATTCGAGGTATAATCCAGCCGTATGATTGATAGGGTGCATTAGTCTGGATCCCTGTTTTGTATGCTCTCTGTCACGTACTCCTAATCAGAATATCCACGACCTTTTCTGCCAACCTCAGATGTAATTCATCGCCATTGAGAACGATATTCGGAACTACTTTTGTTCACATGGAACAATTTGGAGGCGGACAGAGTCAAAGTCATAATCAGAACTTTGTTGGCCTTTGCTCTCGTAACATATGTGGTGCTTTCCACCGAAGGCGAATTACCAGGCACATAAAAAACATACAATTGATGTGTATTCCAAAAAATAGCTACTAGTTTATTTCAGAATCTGATGGAAATGGCAGAGTGATGTTCAGATTTGACGTACTGCGCTAGCAGCAGGGAGGGTGAACAGACCACTTTGTCGAATCATAACCCATTAAGACAAATTTGGTATCAATCATAACCGATTATGGTCCCAATTATATAGATACCTCACTCCCTTACATACAGTGATCCGCGTATTGGTCGACCCTCCCTGCTGCTGTGGTTTTTATCCAAATATTGTATTAAGTCCGTTAAGATATCTCGACCTCGGATCATGCAAATTTATTGTTATAAAACCAAACGGAGTAGCTTGTGCTTTTGAAAAAAAGTATTTGAACTTAATCATGTCCATGTCCCCTGAACACCAAGTATAATAAATATTTTGCAGCGTATGATTATCAACTCCGTTAAACACAACTAAACTATTACAATTATCCCTGATCACTTTTAGAATTTGTGTATAACGCTGTGTAACATAAATCACGTCTGTATTTTTATGTCTACCTCGAGAAAATATCCTAGCTGGATTTGATTGTTTGTCCAGCATGACATCATCGTAAACAACAAGATTGTTAATACCACCATCAAGGTCATCTACAGATGGCGCTTCATCAATATCAGTAATAAAATCAATAACATCACCGTCTTCATTTAACAATTTTGCATTTTCATTAAAATCTTTAAGTACTTCATAGCACCGCTGATCATCTACAGATGGAGCTACTAAATATAATTTATCGCACTTCAGCCATCTCATTATCAGATAAAGCAATAATTGTGTTTTGCCTGATCCAGATGGACCTATTATTATCATTCTGATAGAATTCGGTAGCGCTGGGTGATGCTTTACTGGCTCTTGTTTTCGTGTCGCAGAAAAGTCAATTATATCCATACAATAAATAATATGAATTTATATTGTGTTCGATGCCGTGCAGCCACGTCCACCACTGGATTAACAACAATAATAACAAAAACTAAAAAACGCGCACTGACAGGTAAGTGTGAAAAGTGTGGCACAAAAAAATATAAATTTATTTCTAACAAATACAAAGTCGGCGGTGACGCTGCTGCTTCGTTGAGAAAATTACCAGGATTACCGTGGGCAAAATATCCCGGGGAAAAACACCTACCGGGTTATAATTATTGTGGGCCTGGGACTCGTTTAGATATTCGTCTCGACAATCAAGATCAACCGCGACCTGGAGAGCATCAAATAAATAAGATTGATCAAGCGTGTTACGTTCATAATATTGCTTATCGAAGTAAAGATTTACAACAGCGACATCTCGCCGATATCAAATTAATTCATCCCATAAATAATACAAAAGATAAATCATTTCGAGAAAAATTAGCTGCTCTTCTGGTAAAAGCTGGTATGAAAGGCAAAATTATGTTAGGGGCTGGGTAATTAATTATATGATTATTATAATGGAGTCCATTTATTATTCCCCGAGAGGATATTGGAAGGGCAAAGTAGCGATTAGTAAACTCGCCGAAGCTGCAAAGGTTTCACGTGCTGTTGCTGCAGCGTGGTTAGCACGACAATCAATATGGCAAATTTATCTACCACCACCTAAAAAAATTCAGTATGCACATTTTGATGTCAGCGTTCCCAATGAAGTTCATCAAGCAGATATTTTATTTTTACCACATGATACCATTAAAACTGGTAGACGTCATCGATCCGCTAGCGGATTGCGCACATACAAATACGCCCTAACTGTCGTTGATGTTGCAAGTAGATATAAAGAAGCGGAACCACTGTCAACAAAGACAGCAACTGAAGTTGCATCTGCGTTTGAGCGAATTTATCAACGTGGTGGTCTACGATGGCCATGGTTGCTACAGGTTGATCCTGGCAAAGAATTTCTTGGTGCAGTATCATCGTTGATGAAAAAACATAATGTCAAAATCAGACGAGGACACACCGAAATTCATCGTGATCAGGCAATCGTTGAAAGATTTAATCGAACACTTGCTGAGCGGTTATTTGGATACCAGTATGCGAAGGAAATAATTTATACAGTTACAAGATCTCGCGAATGGGTTGCAAGGTTACCAAGTGTGATAGCTGCGTTAAATAATGAAATTACTCGTGCAACTTCTATGAAACCTTCTAATGATATCATAAAAAAAATATATACCAATACAACGTGAATCTTCCTCTCAACCAGTGTTAGGTAATGTGACAGTAAGGTATTTATATGAACCTGGTGAACTTGAAGATGGTAAAAAAAGAGCAACTAATCCTATCTGGAGTGTGACCACACATAAAATTTCTAGCGTGATTAGATCTACTGGTAGACCTGCAATCTACAGACTGGATTCAATTGCTCCTCAGCGTGGATTTGTTCGCGAACAATTACAAATAATTCCTAAAGACACACAATTACCACCGCGTTCACTTTTGTGAACTAGCACCCCTTCGTCGATTACATTCAAGACAGGTCAGCATCACATTATCACGTGTATGACCAAGATCACTATTAATTCTGTCTACGGTAAATTGTTTTGGATTATTACAAGAATACTTCCACAACATGTAACTGTTACAACTTGCACAATGATTATTCTGTCGTTGTTTAAGTGTTATAATAAATTCAACATCAGTATCAAATCACGATTATTTTTTTTTTGTCACATTGCTTATAACCAAATAGTTTTTTTCTTATTATGCTAATAACTTCAGTGTCACTGATAGTTTGATTATTATTTTCTGTGGTGTCTATGATAACTCTGTGTAGTTGAGATATTCTCCTGACTATAGATACTGCTAGATAGACTAAATTTGACCACTCGATTCTATCATCGATAATCCAGATATTTGTATCAGTAATAGTTAGTCCTTGTGACGAGTGGATCGTTATAGCATATCCTAACTTCCACGGTGAGTTATTCATGTTCAACGCGCTCTCAACAACATCAACATCAACCAAAACAATATCATTCAGCACAAGATTTTGTTTTTCATTTGTTCCCGGAATTTCAACTTCGATATTTTGTCGTCGAGTATCTGCTGGGCGATAACATAATGGTACAGGTAACGTTGGAAATCTTTCCTTGTGACTCAGGAATAATTTCTCTTGTAATTCATCACGAACTATTTTTCTACTTGCAACTATCAAATCATTTGGTGTCCATAAATTCCAAAAATCATTTACGGGAGTTTCTGGAATTATTTCACGCATTATGTCACATTGTATTTTATCTGGCTGTAGTCTGATTAATCTTTTAAATTCTTTCAAAGGTTCATCGATGGCTCTGTGATCATCATTTATTTCTTCGTAATAATCCACAAACGATTTTAACCACTCGTGCGGAGACTGCCCAACGAAAGGTGGTGGTTGACCATGATCGCGGCACATAATTATCGCAGTATTTTTTGTCAGTAACCAATCAAGAAATATTTTTAATGTTTCTAACGACACAGTACAAATCTCATCCCAGATGATGATTTTGGGAATATATTTCTCACCCATTCGCTCAGGTGTCCATGTATCTCCACACCATCTGAAGAAACTATGATATGTACATGATTTACTCCTCGTTGTTTTATTTCTCTTGCTAGTCTATGTGTAGGTGTCAACACAATCATGTCTGCAGAGTTTGAAAAACTCCGCCTAAATAATTCAATCGCACGTGTTGTTTTGCCAGATCCTCCAGGTCCACTGAGATAAATGGTTTTATGTCTAGCCACAGGATCAAATACACATGGTGATGTTGATGTTGGTATTTGATTGTCATTACCGTAGTATATTTCTTTGATATCAACATCTGCTGTTTCACAATAGTCGAGTATACTTTAGTGTTTTATTCGCCATGATCCCATTCGCCGCTACCTAGTAACGGTTTTACTAAATCTAAATATTTTTTATTTATATAAAACGAATCCGTAGCAACTCTGACAGCGTAACAAGGAAATCTATTTATCATCGATAATAAATTTATAGAAACGTAAGCGAGCATAGAAGGTCTTAAATGAGTAAATTGCGGTGACTCACCATCAATATAACTCACTACTGTACCTAGTGTGGTTCCATCTGACACATAAGCATTGCTTCTGCTTATAAATGTTCCTTTGCTCGTTGTATCAGTAATTATAAAATCTAACTCAGCATCATCCATGATCAATCTTGTACAATGCCGTTTATGATCATACGAACCACCTTGAGTAAATTTACCAATTATTTTCCTACCGAGATCTTTTGCAACTTTATTTTCGTAATCGATTGTATCCCAATCTTCATCTGTCGGTAAATGCTTCTTTTGTTGTGGTAGCCAAACTTGTTTCGGCGAATGATATGATATAATAGCTTCACTTACACTCAACGACACTAAAATTTTAGCATCAAGCATGTATCGTAATAATACCGTTGGAACCCAATGTTTTTCAGAGAAATGTCTACCAAACCACGCATAAACGATCGGATGAAGATTACTACGAAACTTAAACGATTTTACACAAGCAAATCCAGTTAAATCAAAATCAGGTAATGGTCCATTGATCGACACTCTCGTCATTTCGTGCGTGGGATGACCAAATCTATCGAAGTATTTAGAACGCTCTCCGTGTCCGAGAAAACTTCCAGGATAACACGCAACCATCAACGGATACAACTTTACGATGATCGTATTTGGTATTCCATAATCCGCCATGTCCATATTCGACACAACTGCGCTGAATATCTTCGAGGAATTCTGATCGTGTCGGCGACCATAAATTTTTCTTCTGAGCAAAGTGAGCCGCAACTGATGGAACTGTAAAACAATTATTTAATAATTGCTCAACTTCAACATCATCAGAATTATATTTCAGTGCAAGATTCTTCATTTCTTCATGGAGATATTCTCTACGGTAAATATTTCCGTTAGGTTTTACAAATTGATCGTAATATGCGGATTCTGAACTCTGAAATAACCAAACAGATACAGGATCGTTCTTACTGATATCACTGATAGCATCGAATATATAATCGTCATAAAATCTAACTGTCCTATCTCGTGGAAATATTGTTACAGCATCGGTCCATGCATGTGCATTATGATCAATGATTGTTATTGGAGCTCCTCTTGATGGGTATTTTGACTTATATAAAATCTCTCCGGTCAGTGTTTTTACTGTTATTGGAAATTTTAATTTCTTTTCTAGCTTAGCAACGTCACTGATAGATGCTCCGGTATCTCTAACTGTTTCTGCCCACTCGTTTATTTTTGTGCGTCTTATATCTGTTAAACCGTTTCCCCGTACTGCTTTTGAGAAATGTTCCATGACGCGCTCAGCTACGCAGTTTAGTCTTGAAATTTTCATCGGTTTGAGATCCCCAACGCTGGGTTTATTATTTAGCGGATATATTGCATATATAACTGCCGTGACAGGATATGCTCGTTCATAATATGGTTTATCGATATCGGTAAGCACACCTGGCTTGGATTGTTTATTTAATGTAACAGTATTATTTCCAGTATGAAGTCGTACAGGTTCGCGTTTGTCACGAATAATCCAAGTATCATCATCTGTCTGAACAATAAATTTTACTAGAATAATATATCGCTGCGAGTCAAGGTAGTTAATAATATTTTTGCCTCGCTCGTCACTCATTCTAGCGTCGACAACAACACCTTTGTCGTTCATAATCCTGAATGTCGACCAAGTATGAGCAGCAACATCATTGCGAAATTCTTTTTTTGCCTTCACGGATACGATCGGTTATATCACTATTTATCAGAGCCAGATCTTGCATGGAAAAATTAAATTTAGATTTTGGTAATTTGTCAAGATCAAATCTTGCGGTGGAAGGTTCGATTGTGGATAATCTCTCAAATTCCTCCATACTATATTTAAGACAAAGATATATGTTTAATTAAACTTTAATTATATGTATAATGAGTCAAACAAACAACCAATGCCGATGGCTTATGATTGGATTTTCAACTCCTTGTAATAAATCATGCGTAAATGAATTCTGTGTCAACACATGCAAAGTTTCCGAAGAGGTAGTCTAGGACCAAAACCATGTTTACGATGCGGTGTTGGAGTCAGAGGAGAAACACGGTTATGTGTAGCGTGTGGTGGTAAAAGATACAGAGAGCTGAAACGATATTATGATAAGAAATCCTCAGGTGAGTCTCCGTTAAAAACCGCTGAAGACTATCTGGTCAGATTTCAAAATTATCATTTAGACAAATAATTATTATCTATACAAATGGAACAAATTTTTGTTCAACATCCTATAATTAAAAATTATGAAGCTTCTCCTGATGGTGTCATCAGACATTGCAGATTAAAAAAACCAGTTGGCACTGTTGATAACGTATTTTAGATTTACTGCCGGGGGAAAAAGATATCGCTCACATAAGTTCATCTTCGAGTGTTTTCATGGGGTCATCGAAGACGGACTTGTAACTGATCACATCAATTCAGACCCGAAAGATAATAATTTATGTAACCTCCGGGCTGTTACACAGAGTCAGAATACTGCACTTGGAAATACTGGGAGATGTAGAATGTTTGGAAAGAGAGCTGTTAAATCCATAAATACAGAGACTGGTGAAGAGAGAATTTTTAATTCTATGAATGCTGCTGGTAAATATTTTGGTATTTACCCGCGTGCGGTACAGTTTGTGGCGGATAATATTACCAAATCAGCGTTGTCGAAAAAATTAAATCAAAGGATCACGTTCCGGTACATACAATAAAAGAGAGATAAATCCGTCATCACTGATATAGTAATCAAGTAGTTATCTTTCTTTTTTTTGTTATTGCTTATACATATTCAGTGATAAAAATCCGTCCCGTCGTTGATAGCATAATCAGGCAGCTATGATACTACATTCTAATCGTAGTGTTTAAATATCTCTTCACTCCAAACATTTTAACTATATGGAAGTATTAATTGCAGAAAATATATCCTCAAACAAAACATAAAAACCTCAGCCGTGATATTATATTGTACACATATAGATCGCAGCAGACGACACTATACTAAATGAATCTACGCAGTTCTGCAGTAGGCGGACTGTACTAGAACAGATCTTACAGGTATACAAAATTTTTGTGGTTTAACATTAGGAATATTATTAGAAGATTGTAAGTTCTAAATTATTTGAATTTGTTCAAGTTGAGGATTTTGGCTACAACTCAACCTAGGTAGTGAGCAATCCTCAAAACCTAGAAATGGCAACGGCAGCTGTCATGAAACCTCAGGAGGGAAGAATAACGACATATTTTCCAACTGAGCTGAAACTAACAGAACAAGGCAGAATGTTACTAGCCTTCAGAAGACCAGGTGTGCAGGTGATTGACCTGACAACTTTTACGGAGGGAGAAAGGCCGCGACCGGCAGAACTGCTGCAAAGTCTGTTAGCAATGGGTATCAAGCCGGATAGCATACAGGGCTTACAAAATGGAGGAAGGGGAATATTTTACATCTTTCACCAGGACGAGAAGACAATATTTAAAAATGGGCAAAAGTTCAACATCAAGGGTAAAGAAGCAAAGGTCTATGCTCCGCCCCCATTAGTTAAACAACTAGGAGAGAAGAGCATAGAGATGCATATATCAGGATTACCAATCGAAATACCAAATGCAGAAATGATTAGTAAGATGGAAAAAGAAATTCGGAATCAAAATCATGAATCATCAAATGGCGACATATTGGGGATTTCCCAAAATCCTGACGGGGGTACGAATAGTAACTATGACCGAAACAGAAGCCAGGAAGATCCCGGCAACCCTTTATGTCATGGGTTTCAAGCTCCAGACGTGGTATAGAGGATGCCAGTACCACAGAGCATGCTATAGATGTGGAAGCACAGGTCATCTACAAAGAGATTGCCAAGGAGGGAATGGAGCAAATGCACCACCAAACAGCTATGCTGCGGTAGTAGCAGGAGAAAAAAATCAGAATGGAACCTTGATGCCAGAAAAGGAAATAGAAAAAGAGAAGGAAACTCAAAAAGAAGGAAAGGATGAAAGTGAACTAAAGCAGATGGAAATAGAAGAGAATATATCAGCAACTTCGAATAATACCACACAGAACACAACTGATGAATCGGGGAAATGGCTCGACGCGAGCCAGACAAGCTCGACAGAGAAAAAAAGGGCCAAAGCCAGAGCAAGAAAGATTCAGAAACAAAAAGAACAGGAAATAAAAGGGAAACAGAAAAACGAAGAAAAGGAAACTAGCGGAAATCAAACAATTGAAGAAACAATAATCATGGAGTCACCGCCCAAAGGGGGAATCGAAAAGGTATCGATAACACCCATATTGGTGCAAAAAAGGAAAAGATCAGCTTCGACGCCGAGAACCCCATCGGAGCCAGAAGTAGTAGAAATGATTAAAGAAGCAAGGGAGACGCAAAGAGCAATATCCTTAAACCGAGAACAACAGAGGGATCCTAAAAGGAGACCTCTAACCTTGCAAGAGTACAAAGCAACGAGGATTGCTCACTAGGAAATTGTAAAACTCATAAACAAAATTGTAATTAACAGAAAGCAATGAACCAAAAACAGCCAAGATGGAGGGATCAAACCTAAACATCTTGACTGTCAATATAAATGGATATAAAAATAAAGAAAAGAAAATAATAGAATATGCAAAATTATATGATGTAATTTTTATTCAGGAAACACATGGTCTGACCGAACACGACGTGAAATTACTAGAAGAAGAGCTGAACGCCCTAGTAATCACAAACAACTACCCAGGAACAAAAAGAGCTGGAGTTGCAACAATAGTTCGGAAAGAGGCCAAAGGTCTAAACTTTGAAGAAATTAAAATAAATAATGAATTTAAAGGGAGATTAATACATATTAAACTAGATAACTGGAACCTTTTCAATGTATATGTGCCAGCAGGGGGTATCTCACAAAACAAAATAAAATTTATAATGGATATTACAAATTATATACAGAAATTTAAGGAACCTTATATTATAGGAGGGGATTTTAACTGGGTTTTAAAAGCAGAAGATAAATCTGAAAAAATGTCGGACTCGGATAAAGATCTAAGTAAATGGGCTAAAACTTTTATCCAAACCAATAACCTAATAGATACCTTTAGGTGGAAAAATAACAACACAAGGAAATATACATATACATATCAGGAAAATAAAGGGAGCAGACTAGACACTTTTTACGTTTCGGAGAATCAAGTAGTTAAAATAAAAAATTGTAAGATCAAAGATGAAAAAATAGCAGACCATAACATGGTAGAATTAGAATTAGAATTTGGTAACAAAGTAAAATGGAGATATGGTACTGGAAAATGAATAACTTACACTTAAATAATAAAACTTATATAGAAACGGTTAGAATAATTATAAATAGACTAAAACAAACTGATAGGGGAGATATATTAAATGATTGGGAAAAATTTAAAAAAGAAATTAAAGATTTAACAAAATATTATAGTAAGATAGAGAAGCAAAGAGAAATATGGATACACAAATGTTATTTGGAAATAAAGCAAAAGAATACGCCGAATACAAAAGAAGATAAACAATTAATTAAACTATGGGAAGAAATAGAAAGGATAAAATTAAATAGTGTCAAATTAAGGGCGGGGAAATTTAATAATATATACAATAAAGGAAGGGGTTATATAAAAGATTAGAAATTAAAAGGGGGAAACAAAAAAAGATAGATGAACTGGAATTGGGGGAAGAAATAACTCAAGATAAGCAAAAGATCCTTAAAGGCATCAAGGAATACTATAAAAATATGTTTAAATCACAAAAAATAGAATTAGGAAATATAACTAAATATATGCAAGAAACTGATTATAAACAAATAGATGTAAACGATAAAGAACTATGTGAAAATTTTATTACAAAAGATGAAATAATTAAAGCAATAAGTAGTTTGGAAAAGGGAAAATCACCGGGTTCAGACGGAATAACAAATGATTTTTATCTTGGTTTTAAAAATGATTTGGTTGATGTATTAGAACTTCTGTACAATAATATCTTTTTAAATGGGGAAATGCCAAAAACGTTAAGGGAAGGGATAATTACTTTAATATACAAGGGGAAAGGGGAAAGAAATAATCTAAAGAACTGGAGACCAATAACATTATTAAATACAGACTATAAAATTTTAAGTAAGGTAATAACAAATAGAATTAAGAATTGTTTAAAGTACATAATAGATTTTAATCAAAGCTGTGGGGGAGTGGGGAGGAAAATTATAAATAATACACTATCAATAGCGGCAATTATAGATTTAGTTAAAAGCAGAAATGAAAAAGCAGTAATGTATCTTTTTGATCAGGAAAAAGCATTTGATAGGATAGAGCATGATTTTATATATCAGGTTTTATATAAATGTGGATTTGGAACTAATTTGGTAAAATGGATCAAAGCAATGTATAGAAATATAACATCTAAAATATTAGTTAATGGAGCCCTGACGGGAGAGATTCCGCTCGAAAGATCAGTCAGACAAGGTTGTCCATTGTCCATGGTACTTTATGCTATGGCAATAGAATCCCTGAATATAAATATAAAAAACAACTCAAATATTCAGGGAATAAGAATACCTAATATGAAAGAGGAATTCAAAACTATACTACATGCAGATGATTGCACAAACTTTACCAGAGACGGGTATTCCTTTAAACATCTGCAAGAGGAATTCACAAAATTTGGGAAAGTCTCAGGATCGCTAATCAATCACAGCAAGACAGAAATTTTACTAATAGGAAACTGGCGAGGAAACCACCCGGGTCTCCCGCCAAACTTGATTAGAACTCATGTTAAAGCTTTAGGAATCACGTTTGGATTGAACTCAACTCAGAAGAACTATAGTGAGTTAATAACAAAATTGGATGAGCACATTGAAACTTGGTCGCACACCACGCTCAACTTAATAGACCGAATACAAGTTGCTAAAACTTACCTATACAGTCAATTGAATTATATAATGAACACAACTCATCTAACAGAGGCCATGATCGGCAATATAGAAAGAAAAATAATGAGCTTCATTTGGAACAAAATTCATTACTTAGCCAAAAAATATGTCTGCAGGCCCAAAGAAAGGGGGGGATTAGACCTCCCAATTCTAAGTCTAAAGCAAAAAGCGAGAATCTTAAACAGTTTTAAAAACTTAGACGAAAAACCAATCTACCCATGGCAAGCGATAAATATATATATATACGGATACTTATGTAAATTTAATGAAAATATATATAGGAATAATTCACTCATAAAACTATTGGAACCTCCAGGATATTTTAGAAGAATTAAGGATTTATTATATATTTATAGAAATAGAATAGAACTATGGGATAAAAAGAAAGATATATATAAGATTTTAACAGAACCGATTATAAAGGAGAAACAAGAAATAGAAAGTAAATTTCCAATACTAAATTGGGATTTAATCTGGAAAAACTGGGCAGGAATAAAGACACCAGCCACCCAAAGTAGATTATTTTATTACCTACATGATAGATGGTTGACTGGAGAGGTGGCCTTTGTAAGGCACTTAACAAATACAATTCCAAATTGTAGATTTTGCAAAAAACATATTGATTCAAAAAAACATCTGATTTTAGAATGTATTAAAACCAAACCTGAAAGAGAAAAAATTCAAACCAAGATACTTAAGAAATATAGAACAAATACGAACTTTCATTTATTATACACAAATGAAATTAGTGATAAAGAAATATATGGAGAATTAATAAATTATATAAATGAGATAATGAAAACAATAAGAGAGTATAAATAATACCTGTAAGGTCTTACACACTTTACTTTTCTTGATCTCACTATCATCTATTGCACACACTAAAAGAAAAAAGGGTTATAAGCTAGGGAAACCGGTATCGACAAAAGTCACAACCGGATTCCTGGAGCGGTAAAACCTATAAAATTAATAAAACTATGGAAATATTTGATCCTTTTGAAGCCAGCCCAACAATTAAACAAATGCAAACAAACAAATAGCACCAACATATAGCACACAGAGGGCAATACAGATCTCTGGCAAAGATCACTAGAATTCAATGAGCGATGATTCCCAGACCGGGGAAAGCTCTTAGATACACTAGAATAGGAAAGGTGTTTTAACCCTAAAAACAAAATTATCTTAAAAAGAAATTATTAAAACTATACAAATGGCACATACAATCTAAAGAAAACAAGAAAATTTAAAAACTATTAATTTTTGGACTAGGGGGTCCCTCAGATGATGATGATTCTGACAGGGACCACACCAATAAAAAAAATTCTGCACGTGGTGGTACTGGAAAATGTAGGAAGTTTGAAAAAAGGTCGGTTATATCTACAAACATAGAAACCAGTCAAAAAATAGTTTTCTCATCGATGTATGCTGCTGGTAAATATTTTGATATACACTCACGATCGATACAATATGTTGCAGATAGTTTTTGTAGATCTGATATTATGAAAGAAAGTACCCTGTGACTGGGGTTGTCTATGCAATATATCCATTGAATGATAAACCTAGCGTTGCGGATCTCAAACCGATGAGACTGTCAGAGTCAAGAATAAACTGTGTAGCTGAACGAGTAACAGAACATTTCATAAATGCGATACGTGGTAATGGTTTAACAGATTTACGACGTAAAAAAATAAATACGTGGGCAGAATATGGACACGGTGGATTATGGAATACTAAATACAAGTATAACGACGTTATCTCAGTTGATATGGTAGCATGTTATCCTGGGAGTTTTCTTGGATACGGAGAATGTTCTAAATACTTTAAGAGATTTGGACATCCACCACACGAGATGACCAGAGTTGCGATAAACGGACCTTTACCAGATTTTGACTTAACCGGATTCGCATATATAGAATCATTCGAGTTTACAGAAGATCTCCATCCGATTACTTATGCTTGGTTTGGAAGACGGAAAAAAACACATTTATAAGCCGATGTAATGCTTATTTATCAGACGGAACCAAACTAGGTACAATTGTGAGCTATATTGATGGTGACTCACCGCAATTTACTCACTTAAGATCTTCAATGCTAGCCTATGTTTCGATAAATCTATTGTCGATGATAAATAGATTTCCTCGTTACTCTGTCAGAGTTGCTACGGATTCGTTTTATATAAATAAAAAAAATACGGATTTGTTAAAACCGCTACTTGGTAATGGTGAATGGGGATCATGGAGAATAAAACAAGAAAATATACTTAGTTAATCTGAATCTGCCGACGTTGAATTAAGGAAATATATTACAAAAATAATAATCAAGTATCAAAGTCATCAGCACAATCTGTATATGATCCTGTGGCTAGACATCAAACTGTTTATCTTAACGGATGCGGTGGTTCAGGTAAAACAACACGTGCGATTAAATTATTCCTGAACAACCATTCAGATATAATTGTTTTGACACCGACACATAAACTCGCCAGAGAAATAAAAGAACGAGGAGTAAAATCATGTACATATCATAGTTTCTTTAGATGGTGTGGAGATACATGGACTTCTGAGCGAATGGGTGAGAAATATATACCTAAATATATTATATGGGACGAGATAGACACGGTGTCGTTAGAAATATTAAAAACATTTCTTGATTGGTTATTGACAAAGAATACTGCTGTAATAATGTGTGGTGATCATGGTCAACCACCACCCTTTATTGGACAGTCACCACATGAATGGCTAAAGAATAACGTAGATTATTATGAAGAAATACAC
This sequence comes from Megalonaias nervosa, assembly GCA_016617855.1. Lineage (NCBI taxonomy): Eukaryota > Metazoa > Mollusca > Bivalvia > Unionida > Unionidae > Megalonaias > Megalonaias nervosa. The sequence goes on along the minus strand of JAECUM010006418.1, from coordinate 63,308 downwards.
GATGATTATAGATCCATTGATGAACCGCTGAAAGAGTTTAAAAGATTAATCAGACTACAGACACATAAAATACAATGTGAGATAATGCGTAAAGTAATTCCAGAGACTAATATGAATGATTTTCTGAGTTTATGGAATCCCGCTGATTTAATAGTTGCAAGTAGAAAGATAGTTCGTGATAAACTGCAGGAGAAATTATTTCTGTTACATAAAGAAAAGTTTTCAGATCTACCTGTACCATTATGTTATCGCCCAGCAGATACTCGACGACAAAATATTGAAGTTGAAATTCCTGGTGGTGGAATACAAAATCTTTTACTGAATGATATTGTTTTGGTTGCTGTTGATGTTGTTGAGAGTGCATTGAGCATGGATAAATCTCCATGGACGTTAGGATACGCTATAACGATCCATTCTTCACAGGGGTTAACAATATCAGATATAAATATCTGGATTGTAGATGATCGGATCGAATGGTCGAATTTAGTCTATCTCGCAGTATCTCGGGTTAGAAAAATATCTCAATTACATAGGGTTGTTATAAATTTTACAGAAAATAATGATCAAACTGTTAATAATGACATAATAAGAAAAAAACTATCTGGTTATAAACAATGTGACAAAAATATAAGCGTGACTTTGATATTGATACTGAATTTATTATAACACTAAAACAACGACAGAATAATCATTGTGCAAGCTGTAACGTAGTAATGTTATGACAATATTCGAATCATAATCCAAGACAATTTACCGTAGACAGAATTAATAGTGATCTTGGTCATATACGTGATAATGTGATGCTAACCTGTCTTGAATGCAATCGACGTGGAGGTTCTGGTTATGTAATTGTATGTGGTGGTAATTGCGTATCCTCAGGAATTACCTGTAATTGTTCACGTACAAATCCACGTTGAGGAGCAGTAGAATGCAGTCTATAGACTGCAGGTCTACCAGTGGATCTTACCACGCTAGAAATTGTATGTGTAGTCACACTCCAGATAGGATCAGTTGCTCTTTTTTTACCACCTTCAAGTTCACCAGGTTCATATAAATATCTCACAGTTACATTACCTAATACTGGTTGAGAGGAAGATTCACGGAGTTGTATTGGTATATATTTTTTTGTGATCGCATTAGAAGGTTTCATGGAAGTAGAACGAGTAATTTCATTATTCAATGCAGCTATCACACTTGGTAACCTTACAACCCATTCACGAGATCTCTCACCGGACTTAAAGTCAGTGGATATTTCCCTTGCATATTGATATCCAAATAACCGCTCAGCAAGTGTTCGATTAAATCGTTCAACGATTACGTGATCACGATGAATTTCAGTGTGTCATCGTCTGATTTTAACGTTATGTTTCTTCATCAACGATAATACTGCACCAAGAAATTTTTTACCAGGATCAACTTGTAATAATTGTGGCCATCGTAGACCACCACGTTGATAAATTCGCTCAAACGCAGATGCAACTTCAGATGCTGTCTTTGTTGACAATGGTTCCGCTTCCTTATATCTACTTGCAACGTCAACGACAGTTAATGCGTATTTGTACGTGCGTGATTGACGTCTACGTGTTTTAATGGTGTCATGTGGTAAAAATAAAATATCTGCTTGATGAACTTCATTAGGGGTGTTGACATCAAAATGTGCGTACTGAATTTTTTTAGGTGGTGGTAGATACATTTGCCATATTGCCTGTCGTGCTAACCACGCTGCAGCAACAGAACGTGAGACTTTTGCTGCTTCAGCAAGTTTAGTAATCGCTGATCTGCCTCTCCAATATCCTCTTGGGCTATAATAAATATACTCCATTATAATAGTTATATAATTAATTACCAGCCCCTAGCATTATTTTACCTTTCATGGGAGTTTTTACTAGAAAACTAGCGAGCTTTTTTCTGACAGATTTATTGGGTATAGAATTTAACGCATGAATCAATTTTACATCTGCGAGATGTCGTTGTTGTAAATCTTTACTTTTATACGCAACATCATTAACATGACACGCTTGATCAATCTTATTTATTGGATACTCTCCTGGTCTTGGTTGATCTTGATCATCAAGTCGGATATCAAGTCGAGTTCCAGGACCACAATAATTATATCCAGGCAAATGTTTCTCACCGGGGTATTTAGCCCATGGAGTTCCTGGTAATTTCCCTAATGAAGCAGCGATATCTCCACCTGTCTTTGATGAAATAAATTTGTATTTTTTTGTACCACATTTCACACACTTGCCTGTAATTGCACGTCTTTTATTTTTTTGTTGTTATTGTTGTTAATTCAGTGGTGGACGTGGGTGCTCTGCATCGAACACAATATAAATTCATATTATTTATTATATGGATATAATTGACTTTTCTGCGACACGAAAACAAGAACCAGTAAGGCACCATCCAGCACTACCAAATTCTATTAGAATGATTATAATAGGCCCATCTGGATCAGGCAAAACACAATTATTGCTTAATCTAATAATGAGATGGCTGAAGTGGGATAAACTATATTTGGTAGCACCATTTGTAGATGATCAGAGGTGTTACGAAGTACTTAAAGATTTTAATGAAAATGCAAAATTATTGAACGAAAACGGTAATGATGTTGTTGACTTTATTACCGATATTGATGAAGCCCCATCTGTAGATAACCTAGATGGATTTATTAATAACCTCGTAGTATATGATGACGTTATGTTAGATAGACAAACAAATCCAGCTAGAATATTTTCCAGAGGAGGCATAAAAATACTGATGTTATCTATGTTACTCAGCCATATACACAAATACCAAAGGTGATCAGAGATAATTGCAATATTTTAGTTGTGTTTAATGGAGTAGATAATTATACCTTATTTGGTGTTCAGGGGATATGGATATGATTAAATTTAAAAACTTCTTTTCAAAAGCACAAGCTGTTCCGTTCGGATTTATAACAATAAATCAACATGACCCAAGATCCAGATATCGTATAGGTCTGGATAAAATCTTTGATTAATTATAGCAGCAGGAAGGGTGAAAAACAACCAAAATTAATTGACCAACGAGTAAACTAAACGCACTATAAAATAAAAACAAAAAATCAACAATAAAATAACAAAAATGAGCTAACCCAAACGATTTATTATCCGTTTTCAACAATACAGAAATAGTCTCGGTTAGAGACTTTGGTTTAGAGTTATTGACATTGTTTTTTCAGCCTACGTAGGAACCTTATGTTTTAGACAAATGACGATTCAGACGAGTGGTCTGTTCACCCTTCCTGCTGCTTATATATATATATATATATATATATATATATATATATATATATATATATATATATATATATATATATATATATATATATATATATATATATATATATATATATATATATATATAGTTGGTACCCGTAAGGACACTCATATTTGTCAGACTGGGCTAGACTAATTATATTCCTTAATGATTCGGGAAAAAGGAATTATTAAACAGCTTGTCAATCCATCACCAGCTTGCAGCTGAAAGTTTAAACTAAGTGTTTTTATCCTGTTCACATATACTGTTAAGTGAACCGGAAGATCAGTCAGCTAAGGATAATGACTATATGTAGTTATTAAGATGTACATAGATCACAACACTTAGTCTAAACTTTCATATGCATGCTGGTGTGAGTGTATGTATGTGTGTGTGTGTGTGTGAGAGAGAGAGAGAGAGAGAGAGAGAACGTCCTGTTATTACATCACTAATGTGTACACACATTCACTCAATTTTCAGACACTATAATGGATGTCTAGTGAACACATTTCTAGTTTCAGATTTATTTTGTCTATATACTTGTCTCAATATTCATATATACATACATACCTGCCAACATACATACATACATAACATACATACATACATAGGCATGACCATCCATCCATTCATCCATCCATCCATACATACATACATACATACATACATACATACATACATACATACATAAATTGGATCGATAGAAAAACGCAAAGAAATGCTCATTCACTTCTGAACAGCAACCAGTGTCGTAAAATCGTATGTTTACATCTAATACTAAACTTTGAAATTCTTAGAAATACTGCTGACATTATATCGAAGCGTAAAGAAAAATCTAGTACATCAATCTGTTAAACACATTGCTAGCCAATAGGCTTAAGCATACCATAGAAAGAAAATCTGTTGTTTTTATTCGTTTGAATAACGGATATGTTTCATCTCGTGGGTGATAACGAGAGTATTTACATTCGTGATCTAGCCACTCGTGACAACGATGACTTTGTAGCCTGCTCAATGAAATATCTAGTCTGGTTATGAAATATCATCTATGTACCGTGACATCTACTAATGTGAGCATCCGAGATGAAAAGTTTTTATTCGTATACTATCAAGTGCCCATGTTCAAAGAGGACCTGAGAAATATTGTTTTCATAGTTGATTCTTTCCAGCAGAGTGATTGGTTTGGTATTTTAGGTGTCTGCAACACAAGTAGGTCATTAATACCGAAGCATTTCCAATAAAGTTCCTCAATTAATTGCTGAAGGACACATCAACTTTTACCAACGGAGATTCATCCGATGGCCAGGAGTCAAACCCCCGCCGTTTCGTTGATGAGAGTGACAATGCATGAGTGTATGCATTGGATCCTGTTTGTCGTGTTTCTTCACCTGGAACTTATCATTAAAGGTATTTCTTCACCTATTTTCTACAATTTTTTTATTCTCCTTTATTTGTCAATGTAGTACGTCCATTTACAAGAAGAATTACTGGATACTCCTTCTTTGCATGAGTAATTTTTTAGATGCTGGGGAGGATTAAAGTCAGTAATTAATTTCAGCAATTTAGTTGTTTGTTTATTTATTTTTATTTTCTTTGTAAATTAATAATCCACTCTCTTCAATCATCTTCTTGTCCTCGCGGTCTAAAATTGCATTTTCTTAAGTTAGTATTTCGTTCCCTCAAATTCACAATCCGTATTTCCTAAAAGTCCATGTTAAACCACACTTTTATTAATATTCCTCTCCCCCAAATTATCATTTTGTCCAAAACATTCTCGAGATTTCATTTCATCTCAAGACCGCTACTGGGGTAGTAAGCAAGTAGTAACAGGGGATAGTATAGGGACAATTGAAAATACATTACGGGACCCTACTTTGTACTATAGGGACAAAATATCACCCTGGGACACTATAAGGACAAAGGGAATTTGAACAGGTAGGATGACGTCACGGTACTGGACACTTGCAACAATGTAGCAAGTTCCGTGACGTCATGCCACCTGTTTCATTTCTATACAAAGTTTTATGCATTCGCGTCCGTGTCAGTGGATAGTATAGTATGTTTTATGCATTCGCATTTGTGTATGTGGATAGTATAGTATGTTTTATGCATTCGCGTTCGTTTCCATAGATTGATGAACATCAACCTATCCTACCCAAATTATACAACCGACTAAAAAAAAATTTAGGTAAGAGAATAATGTTTTTGGGAGTTAAACATAAATTATGCAATCGAATAAAAAAAAAATTAGGCAAGAAAGAATAAATCTATTCGAGGCAGTGGAGTGGCCCTGAAAAGGGCCGTTGTTGGTTTTGTTAACACCATTCCGTTAACATAGAGCGCATCGCATAGGTCTTCTTCTCTTCCTCAAACTTTGTCTAACCTCTGGTCCATAGATGAGAGTCCGCTTCAGACAGCCTTGTCTTTCCACATAGGTCCTTCTTTTCCAAACAGTCGTATCTGTAATCCGGATGATGGTCCATGATACTTTAACATACATGGGTAAGTCCGTACGGAAAAACAACGACGATACGAAAGTAGAGGATTCAACCAATCCCAACACGCGTTACAAAATTCAGTCACTTCGCGGAGTCTGTCTTCCAATCCGAAGAGAACTACCTGTGACGTTACATTCCCTATATAGGTGCGCTAGCGTCTGTGCGCAGTGAATCGATGCGACATTGTTTTGTGAAACATGACTGAAACTAAGAAGACAATGAAGTGGGGTGCACCGGCTTTGGAGACAAGAAGCGATGGCATAGCAGCGGCTACCAAAGTCAACACAGGACTACTTCCAGAAGAGGTTGATTTCAATTGGGATTTAGCGGATTTTCTCTCGCTTCGCAAGAATTTGTTCTGGTACCAGCACCTTCTCCTTCTTTACCACACGTAGAGGATTTTAAACAGAGATAGAAAGAAGAATTGGAGAAATTTTTACAACAGCAGAAAGAGGCAGAACAAGCATTTCTCCTTGAACAGCAACAACGAGAAGAAGAGGCAAGAAGGAAACGACAGGAAGAAGAAGAAGCAGTAGAGAAGAAACAAAGTCTAGGAGAGAAGGAGAACAGTGAAAGTCAAACGGTAATGGTACTCTTGGACATTTTGGCCGAGTTAAGAAGTCTGAAACAAATGTATCAGACTTCTTTATTACGACCCAAGAGAAAAAGACCTTCCCGAGCCAAACAGTCCAACCCTGTTAATACACCGGAGATACCACCCCTAGTGATTTCTACTAAATCATCGACGGGAGCAAGTCCAGAAGTACGCCTTGGCCTGGCAAAGGCTTAAGGCAGTTAAAGCTGATTGCTTCTCGTTCCTGAGTTTGTTTTTGTTCTAAGAAAAAAAAACAAAAAACAAAAAAATCATCCAACGATCATTTTCAGGGCCACTCATTTCTTTCGTTAAAGAGATAGTATTCATTTTGCCAAAATCAATTAAAACTCAAAATCCCTTTTTTTACCCCATAATAGATGTGTTATGAGTGCGTGAGTGTAGACCCTTATTCTAAAAAATCAAAACCAGGAGACACTTACGTTTTTTCAGTCTGGTCTATTCTGGTACAAATATTTACAATCCAATGTCACAACACAGCACAACACTTTTTAAAAAAAGTCCATAGACATCTTCTCTGTCTTTTCCCTTCTTTCACTCTCTCTGTTTTCTGATTTTCTTCACCTTCACAGTTTTTTCCTCCTCTTCTTCCTCATTTTTTTCTCGTCTTCTTTTCTTTTCTATCTTCTCTTTCTGAACGTGTCGGGGTTCTTTTTTTGCCGAGGATACCTCTTCTTCTTCCTCCTTCTGCTCCTGTTGTTTCTTAGGGCAGTATGAAGACCAATGTCCTCTCACTTGACAATGATAACAGGTATCTTGACTTTTGTCTCTTTTGACACTGGTCTTGCTTTTTTGACGATCTGCACATTCTATAGCCCAATGCCCTTTCTTCTGACAGATATAGCAAGTATCTTGACTTTTATCTCGAAAGGAGGGGGAGTAGTCCGTCGGCTTGTCTGAAGAAAACTTTCGTATGACACCTCGCAAAGCTATGATTAGAAGTTCGATTTGTGTGGGTTCTTCCATCGTGCTGGTCGGCTTGAGACCGAAATGAATACTAAGAGGGAAGGCACCAGCGCTTTATATATATACTGAGCCTGACATGGATATATAGGGGTCAATGGCGTTTCAAAAGTAGTCATTTGACTTTTTTCAGTCAAAATGAAACGATCGCATCATTCCGAAAGAACGGAAAAGAAAGTAAGAGGCAGAAACGTGATTTATCGCCTCGCACAGTAGCTGAAGCCTTGGCACAAATTCATGCCAGCAATTTTGAAGATGAGATGAGTGAACCAGAATCTAGGCCCAGAGAGTCTACACCAAGTCAAAGTCCATCACCAACAGTAAACCCTGGAAAGTACTTTCACATTCGAGAGACCGACAAACGCTCCTCTAGAAAATTTAGAACCACGGCCTACACGTACACGGTGAAGTTTAAAGATTGGAGAAAGCAGAAGGGTTCATCACCGATGTGTGGAATTCTTTGTTAACCAAACTGAAACAGCAATGTGAAGCCAAAGAAGACAATCGCTTGAGATTTTCCATTCATAACGACAGTTTGAAGTCCCCCGTTTGGATCGAGTTTAGCAGTCCGGCAGAATTGACACCTTCCAAAGTCGTCGACAAGATTCAACACGTGCAACAATCCAACGACAAGTTTCACATCACCGATGGAAAAGCGATACTGTTCATGACCCACGTTTCTCTTCCCCAGGGGACAGGATGCAAAAAGGTGTTATTGGTGAACGAACTTCGTAGCGTCAAGCCTAGCGTCGTCCGAATTAACAATTCTCAAGACAAGATGTGTTTACCCCGTGCCATCGTGGTGGGACGAACGTATGCAGACAAGAACGACACCACAGAATGGAAAAGAGCCTGGCAAACTCTTCGAAAATCTAGCCGAGCCAAACAACAAAGAGAAGCAGAACTCCAGTTACAGCAAGCGGGGTTATCCAAAGACACCGCTTGTGACATTCCTGAAATGAAAAAGTTGCAAGACGTCTTAGCTCCACGCTACACCTTGAAAGTGCACCCTCAAGAAGTGTGCGGACCTCTGTTGTTTCGAGGCAAAAATTTCAAAGACGGAAAAAACATTCACGTCTATCATCACGATGAACATTTCGATGCCATTACCAGTATCACCGGTTTCCTGGGATACGGTTATTACTGTGAGAAATGTAATTATGGCTATAACAATCGAGAGCAACACAAGCATTGCGGATCAAAATGTGAGGGATGTTTAGCCTCTAAGCCCTGTCTGGACGAAGGGCAAGAACGAGTGCATTGCTCTGCTTGTCAGCGCACTTTTGTCAGTTCAATCGGTTACCAACAACATCTAAATACGCAAGGTTCACAGCAGAAAAGTGCTTGCCAACTTCTGAGATTGTGCCCTACTTGTTGACAAGTCATACGTACCAACAATGCCAAGCTGCACGTCTGTTCAGGAAAGAAGCGACGTCACATTTGTAGCCAAATCGTGGACTTGGAACACCAATGCTACATTCAAAAATACCAATCCAAACATGAAGAAGAAGAAGAAGATGACCAGAAGAAAGGTAATTTCATCTTTTTCAATTTCGAATGCATGCAAGAGACTGGCATTCAAATTCCTAATTTTTGCGTGGTTCACCGAGCGTGTGAGAAGTGCATCCAAGAGCCTATCTTTACTCATTGCCCTCACTGTAGCAAGATTCCTGGAGGACGTGAAAAAATCTTTCGGGGACCGAACACACTAGCCGATTTCGCCCAATGGCTCTTAGACCCTATCGACGAGACGTGGAGCCAAGAAGACATCGAACGTTACGGAGATTGTCATCGTTATGCCACGGTGATGGCTCACAATTTCTCGGGATACGATAGACAGTTTCTTTTGAGATGCTATACGGAACAAAGTACCGAACGTCCTAAAGTGACTTTGAACGGAGCCAAAATCATTTCCATGCAAGTAGGCCAAGTGCAGTTTAAAGATTCGATGAGTTCCTTGGCCATGCCGTTGAGTCACATGCCTAAAACGTTTGGAATGACAGAAATGACCAAAGGCTATTTTCCGCACTTTTTCAATACCGAAGCCAATCAACACGCTATTCTGCCCCATTTGTCTGAGGCTCACTACTACGACCCCGACAACATGCGTACCGAACAACGAGAAGCTTTCTACGCATGGTACCATACTCACGCCTCGGACCCTTTCGACTTTTAGGAAGAAATGTTAAAATATTGCCGTTCCGACGTGGACATTTTACGGCGTTGCTGTGGACATTTTCGAGAGCTGTTCATGGAACACGGAGGGATCGATCCTTTGAAAGAAGCTTGCACCATTGCCAAAGCGTGTTCCTTAGTGTACCGCCAACGATTCATGCCCGAAAACACCCTAGCGGTCATAAGTCCTCAAACGACGATCTTTGTCAAAAGTCAATACTCGGTCAAAGCCCTACGCTGGTTACATTACTTGTGCGACAAGGAAGACAAATGGATCCAACACGCCCGCAACGGAGGAGGCGAAAAGACCATTGGAACGTATTCGGTGGGTGGCTGAGACTTAGAAAACCCGAAGATCGTGTACGAATTTAACGGGTGCTTATTTCACGGATGTCCGATCTGTTACCCTCAACGTAACACGACAAATCAGTTTTTACAACGGACCATGGAAGACTTGTACCAGACTATTGTCAGCGTCGCTTGAAGTTAGAACAGCAAGGATACCAAGTGATAGAAATGTGGGAACACAAGTACGATCACCGTTGAAAACCGATCCCGAGTTTAAAGGCATCGTGGAAAGTTACAAGCTGGGACAGTTTGTACGGAGGACGGACGAATGCCATCTGTTTGCTATACCAAGCCGACGAGGAGAAAGGAGAAGAAATCAAATACTTGGACGTGTGTTCGCTGTATCCGTACGTGTGCAAATATTGTCACTTTCCCGCAGGGCACCCGCAATTGCCGATGGAACACATCGACGTGGACAACATTCGCCAATACGAAGGATTGATCAAGTGAAAAGTCTTGCCTCCCACGTACTTGTACCATCCCATTTTACCTCACCATTGCCAAGGAAAACTGATGTTTCTCTTGTGCCGTACTTGTGTCGTAACGTGCAACCATGACCGACCTTGTCAGCACACTCAGGAAGAACGCGCCTTGACGGGAACGTGGGTCAGTGTGGAATTGTTTAAAGCTCTGGACTTGGGATACCAACTGTTAGAAGTGTACGAAATTTACCACTTTCCCAAGACAGAAAAATACCACAAGGGCAACGAGACTCAAAAAGGCATTTTCGCAGACTACGTGAATGCCTTTTGAAACTGAAACAAGAAGCCAGTGGCTATCCTTCCTGGTGCGACACTCCCGAAGACCAAAAGAAATTCAAAGACAAATACTGGGAGCAGGAAGGCATCACTTTAGACTACATCGAGAAAAACGATGGAAGGCGATCGTTTGCCAAAGTGATGTTAAATTGCTTGTGGGGCAAAATGGCACAACGACCGTGTTTACCCAAGACGGAGTATTTGACAGAACCTTCTCGTTACTTCCAGATGATTCACGACAAACCAAATACATAAAACACGTGGACGTCGTTCGTGAGGACTTGATCTTAATCAATTACGAAGAAGAACTGGACTTTGTAGAAGCCGACGAATTTGGAAATGTCATCATTGCGACTTACGTGACAGCCCATGCTAGTTTAAAACTGTACGAAGCTTTAGAACTGTTAGGAGATCCTGTGCTGTATTTTGACACGGACAGTTGCATTTACATCGATCGTCTGGGTCAACAACATCCTAACATCGAAGGAGACCGTTTAGGAGCCTGGACGGACGAGCATCCCGACGACAAGATTCTAAGTTTTGCAAGTGGCGGTCCCAAAAATTACGGCTACGAATACCGTGACCCACAAGGAGAAGTGCACACGGAGTGTAAAGTGAAAGGATTGACTCTCAATTATCGCACCAGTCGACTGGTGAACATTGGCGTCTTGAAAGAAGCCTTGCAGTCTGGACAGGATGGAAATTTTAAAGTGACCACCCACGAACCGCACAAGATCGTATATTTACCCACTCACCAAATCGTCAGCCGGCCCTTGGAAAAAGTCTATGAAATCGTGTACTAGAAGCGAGTACGGCTTCCCAACCACTTCACTTTACCGTACGGTCACGCTGGTATAAAAAAATGGTTCCAAGACGATAGTCACCAACAAGAAGGATGACTTCGACACAGCAAGAATCGACTGAGAAACCCACAGAGAACTCCAAGTTCAAACCACACCATTTTCCTGTTTTCTTGCCTGACTATTGCAGTTGTGCCAGACGATTGGAAACGTTTCAAAAATGGTCCACGGATATGGCAGGATTACTACTTCCAATGTTTTAGCTCGAACAGGATTTGTCTACTTGGGACCTGAGACTGGATTGGGATACGAAGTACAGTGTTTCAGTTGTGGTCTGAAGTTGCGTATGGATCGATGTATCTATAAAGATTCAGCTATTCTGGAACATACTCAATGGTCTCCGAAGTGTCCTTACCTTTCTATGGTCTTTCCACTCATCACATTACCGCTACGGTTCAGGTATGACGGTACCTTAGAGAAGGTAGTACCGATGTCCAAGAAGAAAAAAATGAAGACTTCCAAAACTAGCCATAAAAAGGGACAATGTACAAACTCGAGACTTCATGACGACTAGTATAAAAAGGGACAACGTCCAAGATCGATAGTTCATTGGAACTACCAACGCCAAGCGAGAAAGATGAATCCCATCACACAGCAAGTATCAAGCGAAAGACTCAAGTCGAACGAGAAACTCGAGTACGATGCTGTGCCTTGCGATGGCAGGGATGCCGTACGCTATGACCTCAACGATTCAGTACCACATCATGGAAATTTTGCTACGACTGTACCTACCATGGAAAGTGATGCTGTGTTTGTCAAACCTGACGGATTCGGAAGCGATGCCAGTCGTCACCGTTCACCTTTTCACTTTACTGGTTTTCATGGTGGATGTCATCATTATGAAATCATGCGGCTACCACCCTACGGATGTCATCCCAAACTGAGCAGACTCCTGTATATTTCACAGTACCCTCATCGAAATGAACCTGTGAAAGACGAATATTCGTTCCCTGTGCGTTTGCCTGAATACTGCGATTTTGAAAGTCGATACCGAACCTTCCGAGGAAAATGGCCAAAATGTCTGGGAGGACCTACCCCGGAAGAATTGGCTAGAGCCGGATTTATCTACTTGGGCGAAGGGGATAAAGTCAAGTGCTTCAGTTGCGGTGTGTCACTTCACGAGTGGGAGAAGAAAGATTGCACTTACCTGGAACATGCTCGATGGTCTCCGGATTGTCACTATCTAACTTTAGTGGGACCTCGTCATTGAAGTGGTATACCATGTCGTTTAAGAAACCAGCTGCTTGGCTAGGTGTCAAACGTTGGACAACACCTAGACAAGTATTTAAACCCCACTGGAAAAATAATCTTCAAAAATTACCAAACGAATTGCAAGAGAAGATCTACAAGGACATTTGGCTGGGGCTTGCCAGAGCAAAATCTCAATTTGTGACTGAGGAACTTTTATGTCGAGAAATTCACAAGAGGAAATTGACAAAAGTCAACAAACAAGTCACTTTTCTCTGGATCAAGTGTGCGTTCATCCGAATATTCCGTTTTAGACCATTTACATTTGAAGATTTTATTGACATTCTTGGCCGTTTCCTGGAATGGCAGTTGTCAGAAATTACTCACTTTGTCCGTTACTTTCGCTCTAAGAGAAGTGTTTGACTGACATAGTCATGGATACTTTACAAGAAAACATTCGTGGTTTGCCTGTGGAGTTGAGAAAACGCATTTACCGCGAGTTGGTCAAAATACAAGTGAAACGCAAAGAACAATTGCATCCGTTACGCCACCGGTGTTGGAATCACTTGCACCTGAATGGTATAAAAGGACTGATCCATGTCAAAGCGTTCCATTGGTCAGACATTGATGAATCGCCTGAAATTCATAAAGTTTTGGATGCCATTCATAATGCTTACAAGGTGATCCTAATACACCGAATTCCAACGGACGAGTTAGAGGATTACAACAAATCTTTACAAGACCTATTCTTTCTAGTTCAAGAGGAAACTTCTGTGCGACGTGTGGTGTGTGAGTTTGTGACTAAACATTTTTGGTGCGGTACTGAAATAAAACCGATGCTATTCAAAAATTACACTTATTACCTTACACCAAAGAGGGTATAAAAGCGGATTACCATGCCACGAGCTGTATCAATCGTGATACAACAGATTCCGTGGAAGGAAATCAATGACAATATTCAAACGGTGGAGGATTACAATCGCCTATTACGAGAACTGTGTCCATTGAATTGGGGTCACCGTGTAGTGTGTGTCTTAGTGGATTGTTTTCTGGGATTTCGTTTACCGGCCAATTCCTTGTGGACTCTTTACGAGCAGTGCATACCACTCCAAAAAGCATGAATGTGGTCACTTTAAATGTACACGAAAAACTCATTCTGCTCAAAGCTTTGCGCTTTCATCTCGATAACCTGTTCAGGAAAGAAAGATTCGTCAACTTTTAGGTACTGAAGATGTGTACGATGATGTGTGTGTAGCTTGTGACTTACACCCTCACTGGAAAGATGTACGTGACTGGAAAAGTTGGGGTTTCGAGGCTTGGACAAAAGAAATGGCACACTATGACCAAGATTTGTCATCCTAAAAAATTAAAACATTCAGTGAAAGAAATAACTTTTAAACCAGTGTTAGTGACAGTGCCAGAAGAAGAAGTCGTGACCGAGGAAAACCACTGTCTTCAGGACAGGACCGTTATCGACTTCCCCGAAAGATCATTTCGGGAAGACACTTGTGTGACTGTGCCAAGGAGTGTAGAGACTCTAAGAAAATTACACATTGTCCCTACGATTCCACCTCTTGATCACCACAAATGTTGTACAGAGACTTGTTTATATTCCACTATGATCGTTTTGATGTGTCTTTTATTCATGTACTTAACCATTTGGCTTTTATGTATTTTTGTCTTTCGTGTTGCTCACTTTTAAAGATGACAATAAACGTGTCCTGAAAAAAGTATAAAAACTCTTGTCTTGTCTGTCTTCCTGTCAAAAGTGACATTCCTTACACTACTACTATGGCTACCTCTACTGTCTCTGCTCCCTCTTCCTCCACTTTCAAAGTTATCGACGAACACGTAGATCGGACTAGTTGGGAGGCCTTGTATCTTCGCCATCCCTTTAACATGCTCATTGCCGGATCTAGCGGTTCTGGCGAAACCGAATTTGTCAAACGTTTGAACGAAAATAAACATCATTTGACCGATCGTCCACCTCACCGAATCGTGTGGTGTTACAAAGAGTGGCAATCGGCGTACAACCGCCTGCGAGAAAGTCAAGGCGATTCCATCGTCTCTGTGGAAGGCATTCCAGGCGAAGACGACGGTATCGTGTCTGACTCTAGTCAAACTCATTTGGTTATTTTTGACGACATGTTAGGAGAAGACGAAGAAGAAATTAAACTCTGGTTTACGCGCAAAGGGCATCATCGTAATGCCAGTGTCATTTACATTACCCAAAATTTGTTTCAACAAAGTAAAGCCCATCGCACTATCAGTCTCAATGCTCATTACGTGGCGTTGTTTAAAAGCCCTAGAGATAAATCGGAAGTGGAAGTCTTAGCCAAACAGGAACGCCTTGGCTGACTCATGCGTACGACGATGCCACTCAAACCCCACACGCTTATTTACTCGTGGATTTAAAACCCACCATCCCCGATTATTTGCTATTTCGTACCCATCTGTTTCACCACTGGTGCCTGTCGTGTACACGTCCCTGTCGTCGACTTAACATCTACCAAAAAAGTCTACAAAAACCTCGGTCACTTTGGCTCTGTCTCACACATCGTCAACATGACGTCCCTTCAATCTCATCTTCCCATCAAATTGATTCGTGCCTTGTACGGCATCAGTCGAGAATAAAATCAACAAATACGTGCCCGTGTCTTATAAGCCAGTCTCAAAGAAGTCTTACGATGGTTTACGGTGACAGCACATCAATTACTGCAAGGCATCATTCACATTCCTCATCAAACTAAACGCTTTTTTGATAGAAGCAAAGTAGCCTTGACGCAACTGGCCGATTCTCGCATCGACGCTCAAACCAAAAAGCAAATCGTTTTGAAACTTGGTGGTAGCGGTTCTCTAGAAGGTGTCATCATTCGTTCCCTCTTAAAATGGGATGCCAATGCTCCCAAAGTTCTCCCAAGAAAAAAGCCACTCCCCGACGTACCCAGAAGAAAAAGAACAAGAGCAACGGTGTCAAGACCAGGCCACAGCCTCAGAAAAAGAAAAAGAAAAGTCCACAGTAAACAGCTTCTACCCGCAAGAGAGCGTCTCCAAAAACTTCTCCTGCAGCGGTGACACCCTCTTCCTCTTAAGCAGCAGTGGCCGCTGCTCACAAAGTACCTACCCCCAAAATCAAAGTCCAAGAGAGATCGGGCGTGTTACAGAGTTTACTGGATTTGTCCAAGCAAGAACTGTCCCGATTTAATCCGTTGCGAACTCCTCCACGACGTGTGTTACGTGTCATCAAGTTGATACGACGTAAAGACAATCAGTGGCGACGCATTCCAGTATAAAAAGACCCGAGGCAAACAATAGGGATTTTGTGCTCCTGAACGCTCAAAGATGTTCCCTTCAAGAAGTGCACACCGTCACCATTGTCGTTCTTCTGTCCAAAAAGGAAAAGGAAAAAGAAAAGGACAATCTCGTTATCCGACAAAGCGTGTCGCCAAACATCGACGTCACCCCCAGAAAAGACACACTCTTCCAAAGAAAAGAAGAAGTCACCAAAGAGGAGGAATGTTTGACAGGGAGTTGGTAGGTCAGATACTCAATCTAGCTAAATACGGTATGAAAACAAAAAAATAGGATAAAAGGACGCATGTGAAACCATGAACTTTAGTGTATGTTGTGCACCAAAAGGTGTCCCCTCATCATCGTTCTCCTGTCCAGAAAGGAAAAAGAAAAGGACAGTTTCGTCATCCGAAGAAACGCTTAGCCAAACATAGACGTCCCAGAAAAGACAAACTCGTCCAAAGAAAAAGAGGAGCCACCAAAGAGGAGGATTCTTTGGTGATTTTGGAAAACACATTTTTACCTTTATGACGATGCGATAGTCCCAAGAAAAGGATAAAAGGCTGTGTGCCAAGTCATCAACGTTAGTGTATGTTTTAGTGTGTGCCACGGAACCAACAAACAAAGATGTCCCCTAAAAGAAGTGCACACCACTCTCTAGCTAAACAAGGAAAGAAAAGGAAAGGACTACCTCCTCGTTTTGCCAAACATTGGGACGTGTTGTCTGTCCTGTCCAAAGCTCCTCCACCCATGCGAAAACAAATGATTCAAACTACCTCCAAAGATGTCATCGATACCGTGTGCTAATGTTGTCTGAATGTCTTGAAAGGAGCGATACCTTTGTCTTCACATCAGAAAAAATGCTTAGACAAACATCGACACGTTCTTCGCCAAATGGTACAAAAGAAAATACACATTCGTGAAAAGAAAAAGATGTTGGTACAACGCGGAGGATTTGTGCACCTGTTGTTAGCACCCTTGTTGAAAGCCACATTGGTCCCCTTGATTACAGGACTCATGGCGGGATCTGCTTCACAAGGGATAGGTCAAAGATAAAAAATGATCAAGAAGATAAAAGGGACCTCTGAAATCAAAACATCTCAGACGTGACCTTTGGAATCCGATGGAAGGACGAAAACTGACTTTAGTGCCTTACAAACGATGGTTGGAATACCATCGTTGGCAAGAACAACAGACCCCGCATTTACTCCCAATCCTCATTTGACCGAAATGTCCCAGTTACAACATGAATTGCAATCATTGATGGATCGTAGCGATTTGTCAGAAACGGAAAAATTACAACGGTACGGTCAGTTGTTACAACGACTGAAACTCTTTCACCAGAAAGCTTTACACGAAACGGCTCTACCCACTCTGAAAGATTTTAAGGCCTTGATGAAAAGTCCATCACCACCACCACCACTATCCCCAGTGATCAAGACAGAAAGTCCACCAACACTAGTCCCAGTGATCAAGACAGAAAAAGAAGAGTTTCAAACTCTACCAGAAAAAGTACGCAAGTTAACAACACCACCTACATCCAGAATTGATTGGATTAAAAAGATGATGGCTACTCCTTCTTCCTCAGAAGAGAAAAAGAAAGAAGGGAGGCCAGAAGTGAAACAAGAACTTATTACCCCGGTTTAGACATCTTCCTCCTCGACACCTATCGCTCGTCGTACACGAAAAGCATTACAATCCAAGAAAATACCACACGAAGAAAAGAGGAGCATCAGTGAAGAATGGATCACTTATTTAAAAAAAATGGAGAAGGTGTTAGCCAGCATTTACTATGATCCATCCCATTCTGCAGGTTACGGAGGAGTTCAGAAATTGTATCGTGCTGCCAAAGTGTCCGTTTACCTCAAGTGCAACGCTGGTTACAAGAACAAGCCACGTACACCTTACACAAACCCATTCGACGAAACTTTTCCAGAAGTCGCACACGAGTGGAGGGCATCGATCATCAATGGCAAGCCGATTTAGCCGCTGTCTCATTTAGCCACCTACAATCGTGGTTACAAATATTTGTTTTGTGTCATCAACGTCTTTTCCAAATTTGCTTGGGTCGTACCATTGACTTCCAAATCGAGTAGTGAGTTAGTACGAGCCCTCAAACTGGTGTTGAAACAAAGTGGTCGTCACCCTCTTCGATGGCAAACTGACAAAGGCACCGAATTTCTAAACCAAGCTTTCCAAAAAGAATTGAAGAAACGTGACATTCATTTTTTCACCACCGAGAATCCCGAAACCAAAACCAGCATCGTGGAACGTTTTCAACGTACCATGAAAGAACGCATGTGGAAATATTTTACGCATCAACACACTCTCAAGTACATTGACGTCTTGCCACACCTCGTTCAATCGTACAACCAATCTTACCATTGGAGCATTGGACGTGCCCCCCAAGAAGTGACTCCCGATAACGAAGTGACCGTCTTCGAGCGCCTGTTTGGACCGTCCACGACAGTGCCTGTCCCCAAGAAAGGTGGAGTGTTGGCCATCGGGAGATTGGGTACGCATTGGCAAAACCAAACGCACTTTCGACAAAGGTTACTTACCCAATTGGACCACCGAATTGTTTCGTGTCACTGAACGTGTGCGTGGTCGTTATCCTCCCGTCTATAAATTAGAAGACATGAACGGGGAAGTGTTAAAAGGAACGTTTTACTTACCCGAGTTACAACGTGTGACCAAAAAAGAAGACGACGTGTACGAGATCGAAAGCATTCTCGATCGAAGAACTCGTAAAGTAGGAAAGAAACGTGTCAAAGAAGTCAAAGTACGTTGGAAAGGATATCCTCCCAGTTTTGACTCTTGGATCGACGCTTCGCAACTCATCGACTATAAAAAGAAGTGACCATCATGCCCTTCAACACAGTCTCAGCTACTGCAGTGACCACTCCTTCCCCCAGTTCTTCTCTGCAAGATCTATAAAAACAACCCTTGTGGGTGTGGTGTGGAGAACGTGTGCCTAAAACTCAAATCGTCTTTTTTTGCCAAATCTTTGTGGTGTATTGTGTCATCGGTGCTGCCATTGCCAATTTGAGTTTGCAACAAGGAGAAAAACAATTGTGGACCATTTTACTCAGCAGTTGCATTGGTTGCCTTCTTCCCAATCCGTCTCTGAAATATTTCTCTAACGGAAACAACAACAACGAGAGTCTTGTGTCCAACGTCAGTTCCAACAGTCACCCTAACCATCCTCTTTTAGACACTCCTCTAACTTCCAGTGACTCCTCGGACACTAGAACTCTGGAATTATGAACAACCAATTTTACTTAACGTTACCCAGTGACAGTTCCATGGAGGTGTTTCCCAATAACACCTTGTGCTGTTATACGGCCAAATTACCTCAGGCCATCCAATTGGATCACGAAGCCCATTGGGAAGTGGCTTTGGTGGAAATGATTCACCCTACACAAATCAAAAACATCGTCGAAAATCAAAACGTTTTTACGGTCGAAGTTCATGACGAGCAAGTGCAACAACACTTGAATGAACGCAGCAGTGGAGTGACTCTATGAAATCACAAGACCCCAAAACTAAACGAACCACTTATCGGTTGAAAATTCCGCCAGGCTATTATTTTAGTGGTCAACATTTAGTGAACGCCATTACTGACAGGTTCAATGCCATGTTTGGTAAAGTCTTGGAGAAAACCAGAAAAAGTGTCAGGATCGAATACCACAAAGTAGCTCGTCGCCTACTAATCAAATTTTCAGAGGACAAAGTATTGGCCATTACATTTTGTCCTGAATTGTATGACATTTTGGGTGGAGACCCCAAGTTGATCAAGATTATAAACGAAATACCAGCTGTGACCAGTAACTCGGATTTTGCGAAATATTTTAGATTCCCTGTAGAAATGAACCAAGGACTGAATTTGATCTTTGTGTACTCCGATGTGGCGGAGTTGAGCGTGGTGGGACACACCTCCGGATCGTTACTGCGTGTCATTCCTTTCAAAGTGGATTCTGACACGGCTGCTGACGAGGAAGGTGGAAACACCTATCATGTTACCGCGAATTTGTACATCCTCACTATTTGTCCGTCAGTAAGTCGTATTTCGACACTGTCAACATTACTATAAAAGGAGATCTGGGACAATATATTCCATTCACCAAAGGGAAAGTCACAGTGAAACTCCATTTTCGTAAATGATTACTATAACCCTTTGTCAGTCATGTATCCTGTGTACCAAGGAGTCGCTCGACAGCGAGGACATGGTTTAGGAGATATGCTAAAATCAGCCTTTCGTTCGGTGTCTCCCGTTTTGAAACCGATGGTGACACGGGGATTGCACGCCTTGAAAGATGCCGCGTTGACGCATGGTAAAGAATTTCTCCAAAATGTCATAATTGACAAACAAAACCCCAAAGAAGCTTTCTTAAGAGCAGGCAAAAATGTCTTGCTTCAAACAGGCAAAGACATTTTGGGTCGGCGAGAAACTCCTATAAATGCCCTGGGGAATGCCGAGTCAGGCATTCCTGCTTCCTTGACGCCACAGCAAGGACAAGGCAGAAAAAGACGACGAAAACACCCCTTCAGAGGACTTCACACCTCTAGAGCTAGAAAGACTAAGAAAAGAAAGACGTCCGAGAGTTAGACGTTTTTGATTATTAAATCAGAGAAAATGATGCACCGAGAGTCTTGCGCTTGTTCCAAGTCGGAACTGGATCTGTTTGCCATGCCACCCACTATGATGCCGATGCAAGAATCCCAGTGGGTCGAATTTCATTCCGTCTCCTTTTTGACGGATTCAGCTCCCATTGAGTTTGAAATCAAAAGACAACCCAAAGATTACATCGATCTGAATAGCAGTTACTT
Organism: Megalonaias nervosa; assembly: GCA_016617855.1. NCBI lineage: Eukaryota > Metazoa > Mollusca > Bivalvia > Unionida > Unionidae > Megalonaias > Megalonaias nervosa. Next base: position 42,502 of record JAECUM010006418.1, on the reverse strand, counting down.
GTACCCGAAACTGAAAGTGATCAAAACTGACAACACCAATCCGGGTGCCGATGCCAGAGTAGCTCCCGTCAACAATTTCATGCATTCCTTCTTCAGTTAAGTGGATTTGTACTTGAATAACAAACTGTCAGCACTAGCATGGATACTTACCCTTACCAAGCGTACCTAGAAAATCTCTTGACGTACGGAAAAGAGGCCAAGAACACTGATATGGATGCTTGCGTGGTATGGGAACCTGACACCTCAGGTGAGGACACGTTTAACGACACAGCCATGACAATCGATGGCAATCCTCACAATGTGGGTTTTAACGATCGTCGAAAGAAAGTCCTGCAAGGACGTAGTTTAGAACTGATGGATCACTTGCATTTGGACATGTGGTTGCAAGACAAGTATTGCTCAACGGAGTGGATAATCGCCTGAGATTAAATCCCAGCTGTGTCGCTTTCCATTTGATGGCTCATGCCAACGAGTACAAAACCATCATCCAAGAAGCCAGACTTTACTTGCGTCGCGTGGAAGTGTTACCTAAAGCGGGAAACGACATCAATCACACATTGAGCAGAGCGACCGCCAAGTATCCGATAAGACGTGTAGAAGTGAAAACGTTCACCAGTGCTTCTGGACTCCGATCCAAGATCGAAGATCATCTGTTCCAAGGATAGTTACCCAAATGTTTAATCGTTGGCATCGTCAGTAATGCAGCCCTCATCGGAGCCCACGATCAAAATCCTTTCCAGTTTAAGCACTACAGAGTGTCCAAGATCGAAGTCAGTCGGGATGGGAAGACCTTGCGTGCCAGGCCCTTCGAACCTAACTTTGCCCAGAAGAATTACTTGAGATCGTACTTGTCCCTGTACGAAGCTTCCGGACAGCTAGGAACCAACACCAGTCACTGTATTTCGTACGAAGATTATGTAGGAGGTTACACTTTGTGGGCCTTTGATTTCACTCCAGACCAAGGCAGCGACAAGGGACATTTCCACTCTATAAAATCCGGTCAACTACGTGTGGAACATCAGTTGCAGAAGCTCTCACAGAGACGGTCAACGTCATCTTGTATGCCGAATTCGATAATACCATCGAAATCAACAGTTTGAGAGAAGTCATTTTAGACTATTAGAAACTATGGAAGACTCCTATCCCTCATTGAACGGTAGAGAATCTTGGAAATGGAATGGGAGAATAGCGTGAAAACAGAACCCCCAAGACCAAGACAAAGAGGACGTAGTGGTCACGTCCAGATGGCCAGAACAAGAACTACATTTAGTGTCCTGTTTTGCCAAACACCTGGCGGATAAAATTATGGAATTGAGTAAGAAAGATTGCTATGGATGTCAAAACGATCATCTCAGTCAAATTCAACACGATAAATGTTTGATGATGAGCCAAGAAGAAAAATTGGATGAGTATCTGGACGAAGCTTGGAGTCTCATCTCAGAAGAAGAATTGTTGCATGAGTGGTATAAAGGCTTGCGTAATCATTCCTGTCCATCATTGTCTACTCTAGAGATCTATCGCATTGAATCTCTCTTAGCCCAGAGTGCGGAAACGAAGCGAAGAAACGGCTACTTGACAAAGCTTTTCAAACAAAATGTCAGAATTGAATTGATGACTTATCATTACCTGTGAAAAAAAACAACAAAACAAAAGATGGATACCTGGGAACTTTATTACCTTTTGAACAACAGTTCGTATACTGCTTTTTGGAATCCTGTCGCGTGCGCTAAAGATGAACTCCCTCATCGTAAACCTCAAGACCATCAAGCTTATATCATCAACACGGACGACAGTCATCTCCCAGAAACTCACTGGGTCGCCGTCTACTTCCCTCAAGAGGACTGTGTGGATAATTTTGATTCGTATGGATTACCCCCTTTGGAAGACGACATCATCGACTTTATGACAAGAAATGCCCAGACGACACGATACAATAATGTGAAATTACAAGGCACAGATTCCATGGTGCGTGGTCAATATTGTGTGTATTTTCTTCATCAACGAAGTCTTGGATATCATTTAGAACATTCAGTGACTTATTTTGATAGTAATTCTTCTAGAAACGATGAGAAAGTAGATAAATGGTTTTGTGACCATTATGGATATCTTTTGTCTTTAGCTAGGAAACGTAGTGTACATCAATTGCCTCATGACTTCCATCAGTGGAAATCTCACATGATTTCACAGCGTTGTCAACCTTGTCAAAAATAGTTATTGTTTATTGTTATTGTTAATTGTTAGTAGTTGATTGTTTGTTGAATAAAAATGTTGTGTTTAGAAGAAACAAAAATGTGTCTGTCGTTTGTTTTCAAAGAGACTGCGAATATGTGCTCTTTGATTTCTCTCTATCCCTCATCATGACATTCGCTATCATAACGTTCCGACCCAACAAAAACCCTAGTAGGGATGTTTTCTATCGCGTCCGCGTTTGAACCATATAAAGCAGGGCAGTCTCCAGTCTGGTCATCCACTGTTGACTCGTCAACCTACGAACATGCCTTCCAGACTAGCTAAGCTGAACGAAGCTTACGTGAATTTACATTGTGTCAGGCTAAACCTGATACCGAAGCCTGAAGAGATAGAGAATGTCAGGATGTTATCAATAGCCCAAGATCTGATAGAAGAGGTTTTCAGAGAGGAAATCAAGAAAGAACAAGAAGAATGGACAGAGAAGTACAGACTTCAGAAGCAGAGAGAACAGCAACAACAACAACATCATCAGCAGCAACAGCAGCAGCAAGAACCAGACAGAGGTTTTGTCGACTGCCGTGTGGACACCAAAGAGTTCTCCTTCTCTTTTCGCAGAAGCAGGCCGTATCGTTTAGGAAAGCCTGCCGCCAGACGGGGACGCAATCTTAGACAGTAAAAAAAGATTGCCATCACTCCCCGTCAACAAAAAACAGCCCTTTTCAGTGCTACCCCAATACTCTCGAAAAGACATACTAATTCTATTGCCAAAAAAATTGTGTTTATGTTTTTAAAAAAAATAGAAGTGTGTCTATAAGCACTTACTTTCTCTGTCTTGTCTGATAATGTATGTCTGTGTTTGTAAGTAAAAAGGTTAACGTTAGTGTTTCTTTTAGGTCCGCGTGTTCCATGTTTTGTTTTTGGTTATGGTAAGTTTTGGTGAAAGGGGATGTTTATCTTCACGTCCGTGCTTCAAGTATATAAAGGGAAGCGATCATCAGTCTAGCTACCCATCGTTGACGTATCAACACTGAAGATGAGTAGCAGAATCGCAAAAGTTTTAGAACTTCAGATGCACCTGGAGTATGGCAGACGCCTCCTTGACGAGCTGGCCATAGAGGCTGTTGCAGAAGAAGCCAGGGTAGAGGAGGAGGAAGAGAAGAAAAAGAAAGAAGAGGGGAAGGAAAAGAAGCAAGGGATCCTGCCTCACCTCATGCTAAGACCTGTGTGTTAGGTCAAGCCTGAGGTGAGGACACCAACGCCTCCACAGCCACCACTTCCACAACAAAGACTGCCACAGCCTCTACCACCAGTACCAAGAACCACTGTCCCCCAGGCAGAAAACTGGGAGCAGGAAGCATTGGAGGAATTGGATAGACAGCGACAAGAGTGGGAGCCACAGAGACCTCATCACCGTGTGTGGCATAGAAGAAGAAGACAGAGGGAACAACAAGCGTTCACTAACCCTCAAACTGAAAACTGGGATGATGAGGCCACTCAAGCCCAGTCTGCGCTCGGAATAATACGCATTAATTGGGAGAATGACTGGAGCAGACGTTGTGTCTGTGGAACCAGACCTGGGAGGTGTAACCATTAGCCAGGTGCATCTGAAGTTAGAAAAACAGCCCTTCTCAGGGCTAACCAGATGTCTAGAAAAGAGACACTATTCAAGTTGCCAATTTATATGAATGTGGAGTAGTGTGACTATAAACATTTACTCGTTTAATGGTGTGTGTGTGTGTGTGTGTGTGTGTGTGTGTGTGTGTGTTTGTGTGTGTGTGTGTGTGTTTTGCGTTCGCGTCCGTTTGTGTGGAGAGTAGAGTGTGTGGGGTTTTGTTCTCTTATCGTTTATGTGGATAGTAGATATGGTATTTTTTTCTTCTCTTACTTCGTTTGTGTGGATAGTAGAGTGTGTGTTATATGCGTTCGCGTTCGTTTGTGTGGATAGTAGGTATGGTGTGTTTTATGCATTCTCGTTTGTTTGTGTGGATAGTATAGTGTTTATGTTTTATGCAGTCTCGTCCGTTTGTGTGGATAGTAGGTATGGTGTGTTTTTTCTTCTCTTCCCGTTTGTGTGGATAGTATATATGTGTCTGTTTTATGCATTCGCGTTTGTTTTTGTGCATAGTATATAATATGTGAAGTGAGTGTTAGGGATGTTTTCCTTCACGTCCGTGCTCCACGGATATAAAGCAGAGCGTTCGTCATTTGCGCTATTCTAAACAGAATACAACATGGCAAGTAACTGGGAGAGAATGATTAGATTGCAGGAGGTGGTGGACACCTTAGGTATGGTGGAGGAGATGCTAGTCCGAATGCAGTTTGGGGCTTATAGCCCGCACAGATTGGTTATGGAAATAAACAATTTGAAGAGAAGTAAAGACATATTAAATAAAATGATTAGGATTGAAAAGGACGAAAAGGAAGATATAGAAGACAAAAGGAGGATGAGGGAGTGGAACGACAAGATAGAAAAGGAAGAAGATAATGAAGAAAGGAAGAAGGAGGAGAAGGAGATGGAAAAAAAGGAGGAGGAGGAAAAGAATGAGAAGAAGACAAAAAGTGTAGGACACAAAATAAGAAGTTGGTGGAGGAAAAGAAGAACTTAGAAGAAAAAAAAAAAAGAAGTAATCCAAAGGCCCTTTTCAGGGCCACTTCATATGCCTAGAAAAGATTTATTCTTTCTTGCCTAAAATTTTTTTTATTCGATTGTATAATTTATGTTTAACTCCCAAAAACATTATTCTCTTACCTAATTATTTTTTTTAGTCGGTTGTATAATTTGGGTAGGATAGATTGATGTTCATCAATCTATTGAAACGAACACGAAGCATTAAACATACTATACTATCCACAGACACAAACGCGAATGCATAAAACATCCTATACTATCCACTGACACGGACGCGAATGCATAAAACTTTGTATAGAAATGAAACAGGTGGCATTACGTCACAGTACTTGCTACATTGTTGCAAGTGTCCAGTACCGTGACGTCATCCTACCTGTTCAAATTCCCATTGTCCCTATAGTGTCCCAGGGTGATATTTTGTCCCTATAAATCTTGTCCCTATAGTACAAAGTAGGGTCCCGTAATGTATTTTCCCATTGTCCCTATACTATCCCCTATTACTACTTAAGCACACGTAAGTACGGCAATGAATAATGAATGAACAGGGAATTTGAAAATGTTTGTATGGATTATTAGAATAATAATTCATCTAGATTGTAAGGAAAGCTTGTGAACATGGTCGGATTCGAATGTAGTAGGTATTTCCATCGCCGAACAGTTTTGTTGATGAAATATATGATAATGAGTGTTTTTGTGATTGCGATGATGAAGAAGATGATGATCATAAAGGCAATGCATTTAAGATAATAGAACAGAGAAGAGGAAGAAGAAAATAAGGTGATATTGATGATGATGATGATGATGATGATGATGAATAAGAAGGAGACAAAATAGACAAATATCTTCCATTGTTGTATTATTTACTTACTATCATTCCACTAGGTAAAGGAACCATATTATTAATGCTTTAATAATTGCATTTAATATCAAGGCCAGAAATCTGTAAATTTGACATTCTAATTTCACAGGTACCAATGCTTGCACAGATATAGTGGTCTGTTCGAACGGTTTGATCAGTAATAATCCTGCACTTTGCTATAGGGAAGATATCCAACGTAAATGTTGCAAATCTTGCAATAATACATACACCGGAATAGAAGGTATGTCGTAGTCAATCATATTTCAATCAATACTCAATAATCTATCTATCTATCTATCTATCTATCTATCTATCTATCTATCTATCTATCTATCTATCTATCTATCTATCTGTCTGTCTGTCTGTCTGTCTCTCTCTGTCTGTCTGCCTGCCTGGCTGGAGGGAGGGAGGGAGGGAGGGATGGCTGTCTGGATGGCTGTCGTTCCCTCCGTATGTCTCAGAGACACTGTCTCGATGGATGGCTTTCCGTCTGTATGTCTCCGAGACAAAATGAAAGACATCAGTGATGCAAATGCATAGTAGAATGTCATTTCTATTAGTTCATGAATAATTCCTGCAAGATCAGCAACAATGTCATTATATTGGTCTGTACTTGTTTCCATGTATATGAGGTTAAACTTGTGCGTTTTTATAATATTCTGCAATTAAGTATTCGAACTAATGTCATCCATATTTGTACTCATACTATTATAATGTTAAACTATATCTGAACACAAACAAACAAAAATCACCCAAGTGTTTGAGCGTCAGTCGGCAAATATATATATATATATATATATATATATATATATATATATATATATATATATATATATATATATATAAAACCAGTTGTCATTCATTCTGCATTAATGTTATTATACATGATTTTCCCACATTAATTAGTATAGAGCTAGCTAATTCTAGTCCGCCATCTAGTGTTTTAGGACTTAGTATAATTTTCAAATTTAACCCTAAACATTGTAAAGCTGTTTGTTCGTTTTACTTTGCTGCTACACATAACATAAAAACTGCAAATGAATCAATTAGAACCGAGTCTGACAAAAGACTGTAAAATTATAACGACTTCTCTAGAACTCGCCATCTCTATACTGCTAATTAAAAAAAGAGATCATATGTCCATATTGTGAACATGAAAGGACAGTGCAGAAGTTGTCTGTTGTTTTTTGACTGATGATTTTCAGTTTTAATTTCTAAACAAGGTCATTACTATATGGCAGAGTTTTATCAAGCAGGAAACCGTTACAAATTAAGCATAGTCCTTATTTAAATAAGCAAAACACATATGTACAATTAGTTTCATACTCTCGTGAAAAGGTAGTTGGTATAAAGGTCTAATTTTGTTTTCTAAACTTTAGTGCAGTGATAAAGGCATAAAAGAAGAGCTAAAGGGCGATCGATGTAATGGAAACTATAGGAATAGTAGTGCAGGGCGGAGTCACAAATGACCGTACTTTATCTGTAGTCTGAAACAAATAACTTTTATTTCAGTCTATGTTAAATCATGACTGAGCTATATGAAAGAACCCAAATGTCGACTACTTATTTGGTGGCAATGATCTGGTGTTTTGTATGTATTGCTTCAAGTACCGTAAGACCATTTTTTGATGTCTTATTAGTTGGTTTGTTTCCATAACTGTTTCTGATGGTTTCGAAGTTTCAGCAGCTTTCAGAGCTATGTTTGGATCAATTAACATGATATTCTATATGTGTCTTGTTTTCTGTTAACTCATCTTCAAGTCTGTCGAAAGATTGTCCTAAAGCATCAACTAACATTTCATGGCCATGTTTGTAGAATGGCACATGCAATGCTGTTGTTGCATAGGTTTGTAACGTTTTGCAGAGTTGGTTAAAATGCACGCCTTCAATTCCAATCTTGCCTTTTCCTTGATGATTTGCAATAAATTATTTTACTAGCGAGTTTAAAAAACTTACATTTATCATGGAATATTCATTAGATGCTCCATTTTGTTTATAATTCTGTTTTCTCTATTTGTTATTTAAGTCGTGCATACATTTAAACAGAATTCATGCAGGGTGATAAGATGGTGGAGAAATTATACTTTCTTCATTTGTCCTTCTCTTCTTGATATTTGGAGTTTTTGTAAAATCCTTCCTTGTTAGTTTTTCCAACAAGGTGACTCATAGGCACATTATGAACTGTATTTATATCCAGATGTGAAACTCCGCAAGAAGCTATAATTGCCGTTCCTTCATGAACAGTATAATTTACTTCCTTTTTCGTTATCTGGCTAATTGTTTCGTAATAAAAGATAATGGGATGCCGTACTCTTTCTGATTTTATATTAAGAGTTCATAGAGACACCAGCTTATTTGCAAGCCCATAGCATGTTTCGTTTCATTGAAAAGTCTTACAATACCTTTAACACCCATAAAATTTAAATTCTTTTTGTGATATCACTCAAATATTGGATTTGTCAGATGCCAGTCAAGCACAAACGTTTAGTTATAGTAGCATCAAGTATGTATGCCATTCTTATTTAATTGCTTTTAAATATAAATTTCATTACAATCATAAATTTTAACAAACAACATAGCTTTGTGCGGCTATAATCTTATTACAAAATCATAGAATACTTTGCTCATTTTAATTGTGTAGATGTCATAACTGTATGACGTTTTTAATTTCAATTGTTGGTAATGGTCCCCAAGATTGAATAAACACTCTTTTGCACATATCAAATCATAAATTTTGTTTTGATCACGCTTTTCTTTATCGCATCCCAGACATTCTTTTCTTCATGATCGGTTTTAACTATAGAGTTCATACCTTAAACGAACAAACTATCTTATCTGTGTACCAGTTAGTTCATCTTCCAATAAATCAAAAACTGTTTTGGTAACTCGAGGGTTGTAAATAATATTGTTCTTATTACAGTAGTTTGTTTTGTAGAAGCGCAAATTTTCCTTCATATCATCCTAAAATTGTTTTGACATTGATGCACAGAGAATCTGTATCCTGGAGAAGTAATTGCATTGTATTACCGTGTTTGTTTTTCAACTTCTTTGTAGACTTCACAGATTAACCTCTTAATCCTAGGACTGAAAAACACCATATACAGGTGTCGTACGTTTCATCTGTTTGTTTTTCATACTTGCAAGTACAGAATCTTCACCTGAGATAGTTCTGTTTGCGAAAGAAAACATGTTCGCAATTTTCTCTATTTCTTTCCTTCTGAACATATTTTCACCGTTGTTCCATTTATCAAATTTTACATATATGTACCAAATTCAGCACTGTTCATCATTTTAAAGAAGTGCTTCTCGAAACAGTTACTTTTTATGCTAGTGAAATACTAAGTTGGATATAAGACCTCAGCCAATGTTGTTGACTGTAAAGAACGTGTATGTGCATTTTTCTCAATTTCACTCCCAACCTCGTGTACAATTTTATATTTTTATAGCATGGCACATATATCTTTTGTTTGTCAGTGTGCACATAAACCTATAAAAACCTGGTTTAGTTAGGTTTGTTTCTTCTAGAAATTTCATCTTGATTATGATGATTTTCATCAGACAAAATTATTTCCGGCCATATCAGATAGTCTTTGCAGTAATCATATAGGTTTTTAGGAACTTCCAATCATCTTCAAGTATACATCATTGTAATAGGATATGTTTAACAGTTGCATTGCTGAGTTAACTTATGACTAAGTTATCAACAGTGGTTTATTGCCTGATACAATTACACCACAATAAATACTTCCTTTAGAAATTGAAAGTGAAAAAGAGAATCACTAAAATAAAGAAAAGAAAAAGAAAAGGTAAATGACTACTTCTAAATATTTCTTCATATTTACAATATACGCATTTTCTGTCATATTTATAATTACAGTAGCGATGACGAGTTGAAGCCAAAAAGGTCGCTGTTGTTATCAGTCTTTTTTCGTTTGAATTCTTATCAACACCGTACAGTTTGTGTAGCATCGAAGTGAAGTCAAGCTGCTCCAACATCTTTACAATTTTGTATTTTGGTCACTTCTGAGTTCATCTTTAAAGGTTTTGAATTTTAGTCAATTCTGGGATCAATATGAAAATTTAATAATTAAACAAAAAGCAAAAAAAGAAACCAAAGAAAAAAAAATAATAAAAAACGGCGCGAGAGCCAGAATATGCCGTCTCGATACTATTCGTGTTAACGTGATCGAATCATTGCCAAACATGTAAAGTAGTATCAAAGTAGGGCCTTTAAATTTTTGCAACTAAGATAGTCCAACTCCCAGCTATAACAAATGACTTATTGTTTTACCACGATCGTACGACTTTGTATATGCAATGTAATTGTGGAAACTCTTTACAAGCACAGTGACTTACAAGCACAGTGACTATTCTTTACTTGCGTGAACGATTTTTGCGCAACAACAATCTCCTCGAGTAATTGATTTTACACTTTGGTCTGTAACTCAGATCACTTTTTTGGGTCACTAACGCCTCGTTGCCGTATATGTGCAAGACGTCGTCGGTGGTTTTTCATTCCGTCAATACGATCTCGAACTCAGCCATGCTAATCATTTTATTATCGATAACCACTGACTACAGCGTACTGATTGTATTTAGACTCCTTTGTGGTATAGAGAGAAGTTCTAAATAGTTACGTATTCGCGACTGCAGTCACAAAGTTATTTTGCTAGCTCCACCCCAGACGCCGGTTGCAATTGATATAGTTCCGACAACAATTCCGATTGGTTGTTGTTGTTGTTGTTGTTATAGGGTTTAACGCCATTTTTCAGCACAAGATAGGCTATACATGGCGGCCAGTATTAATGGTGGAGGAAGAACCCTGGAAAACCCCGGAAGAACCACCGACCCACGAGAAGCTACTGGCAGGCTTTCTCACGTACCCACGTTAGCCGAGCCTGGACTCGAACTCACGCAGACAGAGGTGAGATGGCAGTGATCCGTAACGATCAGCGCTTTAGACCACTCGGCCACTCGGGGCCCCAATTCCGATTGGTGTAACTATAATGGTTTCAGTGCTCACAGTTCTAGCAATACCAAGGCCTATGTAAAAAGATAAGAGTTGGATTTCGGATTTATAACAGAACGCTTTTTATGGTGATACAAATACAATGTTTATTGATGAATGACTTGAATGAGAAAAGAATTATGATTAATACGTGCGTGTATACGATCCAAATATTGGACAAATTAACATAATCTGCACGAATCTAATAATGCAACATAAATGAATACAAATAAATGACATTACACAGAACAAAGACAAAGGTGAATGATTCTCAGTACTTTCACACAACGAAAAGAATGATGTGTTTTACTCAAAATAGTAAAAAATGACGTACTTTACTCAAATAGTAAAATGATGAAAACAAAAGGGATAGATATACAAAATATCGTTACAGTCCCAAAACACTGGGTATAACAAACCCAAACATTAGCCCACGGCTAAAAGATTACATGCATGGAGAAACAAAATACTCCGTCACTAGCACACTTGGCTGCCAGTCACACGGGTCAATCAAGCAATCAGTATTATAGGTAGTCACCGACCACCAATCAATTCCTTGGTCAATCAAGCAATCACCACCCACCAATTCGGTCAGCATCGCCTGATCACCTGCTACTCGACCAGCAAGACTTAACTCAGCTCTACGGCTGCTATGGTTCAGCTTTACAGCTGCTATGGTCAACTCTATGGTTAGCTCTACAGCTGGTACCACGTCGACTCCGATCAGCTGAAAATACATCTAACACCGTGTACTACGCATGATACGGGCATATACGATAACACATCACGAAGTGAACCTGTGCCCGATAAGATTCCTATGGTACTAAACGTTTTTCAATAAAATGCAACTTCATATTGCTAATATAAATCTCTTGCTAAGTCACAAACAAGAATAGAAAATATTTGCATTATTCTACCCAAGCCGCAGCTACATAGAAAATATACAAAAATAAACGTGGTAGTACAATAGCTTTAACTTACAATATACATAAGAAATTAATTAATAACTTACATACCTCTACAGCAGAAGATGTGCAAGTCCCTAAGTAGACTGCTTGCTGACAAGACGTTCCGTACTGTGAAGATATCGCTTTACGGTGAGGCATTTATATACGGACGATGCAGCCGTACATCGTCTGTGCGCTAGATGTAAATCGGTTTTTCCCATCGAGAGCACTTCGCACGTGCGGCAGGGATAAACCGAACTCATTATTTCGAAATATTGTACAATATACATAAATCACCCTCGGGTATCGTTGTACACAAAAAACGAAACCCGAGTACATGTATTTAATAAATAGAGGGATTTATACAATTCCGTGACAGCCTATAGTGGTCGCTGTGGCAAGTCCAACATCCCGTCCGCAAATTCCGCAACCTCATCACCGCGGACAGAATCCATCACTTATTGGTAATAAAAAAAAATCTTACACACAAACGACAAAGACAGTTATTACCCATCTGGATACATGTTGAGTCCTTCGAATTTAATTTCATTTCTGGCCACTCTGAATTTGGTACGGCATAAGCAAACAATTGTTGAAACTGTATGTCTTTTATTGCCTATGTTAGTAACGCAGAAATACACAGCTGATCATTCGTCAATATTGTCACTGTACCCATCTCAACTGTAGACTCATATGATCACACCTTTAAGATGTGAGTTTCAGGTATATGAGAATAAATCCTGTCCATAACATTAAAAGTAAATAGACTACTTGTTATAACATTATCTTTTTCTCTCCTTCGATGGTTAATATTCTTTTGATATATGCCCACGAAGCTGCTACGCGTGCTGGTAGAAGCAACTTTACGATCTTTGCAAGTAGTAAAGGTAATTGAAGGTTCCTCTCTCAGAGGCCCCCTACCCCTCCCAAAACGTTATACGTTAACATTTTTGTCAGCAGCCGTTTATAGCTTAAAATGATGACTTTCATATGATAAGACTTTTCTAACATATTTCTGACAAAATTTGTTTTGTGGGGGTAGGGGGTCTCTGAGATAGGAACACTCAATTATCATAACTACTATACTTATTATTTTTATAGTTTTAGACAAAATTTCATATTAAACAAATGAAATATTATATATAATGTATCATAATTCAACTCGACATGTTGGATTTGATCTGACAAACAGATTTTGTAAGAGATTTAATTCAATCAAATCAGCGTCAGGTTATACTGATATAAAAACAAAAATAATAAGCGATTGTATTAAAATAGTTGGATATCATATATCACCAAAATATGGGTCGGTTTGGTTATTCGCGACTGAAAATGATGTGAGAATAGCGGGTTGGGCAGATGATGTGATGACATTTATTGACAATATGGTTGATATTTTATTTGATAATGATATTACTAAAGCTGTAAATTTTAAATAAAAATAATAGTCCCTAAGGACTGTTTCAAGATGATTATATATATATATGATTATGATTATGATTATATACATATGATTATATCTTAATTAAGGACAGAACACAGAATCTTAATTACAGTAGCGTATTTACAGCAAGTGTATTTACAGCACAGTTTAACCCCATGTGATCCCCTAGGTTGCCAAAGAACATCCTAGCAGGATCAGAGGTCACACATAAACTTTTCTTATGGACGCATAAACACACCCCCCAGCAAATTCCTAATCGAAACGAAATACTAGAAATTTAGAGGGCTGTCTAGGCATTATGATTTTATGTAGCCCTTAAATCAAGCATATTTACAGTAATGTACTTACAGTAATGTATTGACATATATTTATAACGACAACACAGTTACATTAATTCTAAGAACTTTAACTCTAGGACGGCACAGTTACATATAAACTTATCTTAAGGACAATACAACAGGCCTTTCTCTACGTTTCAATAGAAATTTTTGCACACCTCTCCCATCATAATCACCCAGGAAGTGCAAAATTGCACCCACCAAGCGACAATGGTGGGAGAAGTATACAAATTTTTTCTATTGAAACGTAGAAAAGCTGGCTACACCCCAATAAATAACAAATTTTGGCATAACATCGCCTTTGCCGGCAATCTGCCAGTCACAAGATTCGAACCACAGACCTCGAGCATGAGAGTCCAATGCGTTAGCAATCGGCCACCGGACTTCATATGTATATATATTAAAAACGTTATCATATAGTTACCAAACAACATTCATTTTCTGATTTAAAAAAACACGTAATTTTACATTATATTATTTAATTCTGAAAACATTATTGCAAATAGAGAAAAAACATAATTTTATGTTGTACAGAAAAGCTAAATCCTAATGCTAGGCTGAATTACGAACAACGCAATTATCTTTAACAGAAGATCGGCCGTCGCCAAGGATACTGCCTGAATGACGCACATTACTGCAGAAAAATAATCAATATGCTTTGTGTTACGCAGTTAGACTTAAGGGAGAATCTACAGTAAATATGTTATATACGTAGGACGAATTTGCTAGTTATTTTAACAAATACAGAAATGATGCCAAGATTTATAGGTCTTAAAACACTATAAGATTTACAAAATCTATTATTAGCAAAAGAATACGAAACGATATATATATGCTATATTTGTCTGGAACAGTATTATCTCCCTTTTTAAAATAAGATATGGTATACAGAGTTATACTTCTTGGCCAACAAATAATATTTCGACGTTTGATATTAGGTCAAGCGTGCTATCATGATTATATAGATAAAATTTAATTCTACCAGATACTTTACGACGACATTCAAATAATTCTTTCATCGCTATCTTACCGAGAAGATACTTACTACCTTTTACGTAAACCTTCGACCTATCTAGGTCTATGTTGATTTTTGTATACTGACATTGGCTTATGGATTATGTAAATTGCTATATTTTAATGCAAGCTCGTCTCGTAAACTTTCGAGATAACTAAAGTATTTGCTGTCATCTGATTTGATAAGGGAGAGTTTGATTCTGTCAAATTTACTAAAACACATACCTGAAATTTCATCGTTAAATTCAAATGATAATTGTTGGTTATTTACCATTACTTTTTTCATTTTGCTATTAACTCTATCTTCTAATGTTAAATTTTCAAACATTATTTCTAATGTTTAGACAAAATTATTTTATAATGTCCAAGCGCTAGTGTGTTAATTCCGTCTCTGCAATACCTTTTATCATCGAAATTACTTAGTCCACGTTTTATGATCGTATCAGTTTCAAGTTTATGATGGTTTTGACATTAGTTTTGATAAAACTGATGCTATTGTTTAGCGCTGCTTTAAAATCGTCAAAATTCATCATCTTTTTCACATATCCTCGAGGAATACGTTTAGCTTTCTTTGTCAGTTTATTGTCATCTAATATGACAGCGTACATTTTGCTTCTTAATCCAACAAACTCTCTCACCGGCACAAACATAAACTCATCTTTCATTTTACCAATAACTTTCTTATTCGAATTATCTTGAAATCCACTTTATGCTGGATAATCTGATAAATCGAACAGATTTTTATTATTGTAAATATCCTCATAGACATCTTCACATTTTATATTATGAACTAGCGAGTCCGTGTCAGTAAATAGCAACTCCGAATCTGGCCACTGCTTTTTAGTAAAATTATAGTGAAAATCGTACATCAGCCACTTTGATATATCACGTACAGCTCCACCAACATATATAGGTTTATTTAATTTTAAATTTGTCTTTCGTCGCTGTATTGCAACAAGATTTTCATTAAATATTTTCATACTAACAAAACCATCATCATTAACTAATTTATTTCTGCGACTAATATCATTGACAATTTCGATAGAAACTCTTTTTCTAATATTTTCCATTGTCTTACCGAATACTGAGTTGTTCATCAGCTTGAAAAAGTTTTTCTCAAATTCGGTTTTAGCCACAGCACGACGTTTCGTATTTAGATCAATATAATTTGCCATCCACTTCGACTGATTAAACTTTAACACACGATGGACCTTTCTCAGAATTAGTCCAGCATCTACTGCTTGTTTTAAATTTTTGTAATGCATAACATAATTTCTTTTATCTAACAAATTTGGAACTAATTTATTAGGAATCGAATTTTTTTATGTCATCGTTGCTCGTTGTTCAGGCGATAATAAACTGTAATCTATCATCATCGACTCTGCGCAAAACGGATAATCATTATGTAGATCGTGTAGCCAACTAGGATAATCTAGATCAACTTAAACAAAATATGAGATATCTAAAAAATTGATATTAATTTTTCTAGGTAAATCTTTTTCAGTTTCTCTAAGAAATTGATTTGGTGTTATCCAATGAAATCCACCGTGTGGCATTGGCTCTGACATGGCCCAGCCATACAAATTCACACAATCTAGATAAATAATATGATTAGATGGAAGATTTTTATCATAATTTGTTAAATATTTGTTATTAGCAGCTGTATATTTCTTTGTTATAACGCTAATTCCGCCTCTGATACCTTTATCAATAAAGTTAAACATGTCAACATCTGTTAAAAGATCTAGTTCTATTTTGCTCGTTTTTAGTAGAGCGTCCCAAGATAATCCTGGAGCAGAATAATACCAACAGGGGTCTAATCCATAATTGCTATAACTTACCCGTCGAAAACTCTCAAAAACATCTGCTAGCAATAAAACATCTGTTTTCAAATATAGATCATGATAATCACCAAATGTTTTACAACTAAATTTATTCCAAATATCTTGTGCGTATTTGTATTCGTCATCTGTTATATTTTCATTTTTAAGTTGCGAGTAAAATTTATCTTTGTAAGGTAGACAAGTTTCATTAAATCTGCTCCAATCGTCGAGATACTCGTACGGAAATATACCTTTTCTTGTCAGATCGATACAGTTTTCACCAAAGCAACTTCGCAAATTATTAAAACTACTGCCGGCGCATGTAGCGCTGTTGACAAGCTCATCTAATGATGCTGCCATAAATTGCACTGTCAACAAAACGTAATTTACCGAGCGTCACCGACATATGCCTTTCAAAATTATTTGGAATACATTCTATTACGTTATTTAATTTTAGTTTAGATTTAATTTCCTCATCACCAAATGCTTCAACTATGATATGACTATCGTAGCCACGAAAGTTATGTAAAACTATGGGAATAAAATCTGAAGCATGAAATTTTAAATTACAACTATTATGAGCTGCTCCACGATACTGGCCGGTCAAATGACAATGATCTCGCACCTTATGACGTGCTCCGTTAGAATCCACCAACAATTTTTCGCAAATATGACAATCAACTGCTTTATCAAAATCGAGTTGTTCTTTAGATGTTATTCTCATCGGAGCTGTTTTAAGTAATCTGTTAGAAATTTTATTAACTTCGTCTATTAAATTTTTTAATAGCCGTACGGCAGGATTTTCACCTCTATATAACTTTATCGGAGTTGAAAATTTATCGTTAGTGCAACAAACTACTTTATAAGCTACTCCGCAAGGAATATGTTGTTGTATTTTTCTAGTACTAGATTTATTCGGATTATTTTCTGCTCCAACCACAGGAACGAGTAGACACTCGAAATCAGCGTAAATAACAAAAGGGATATTTAGTTTATGATTATAATTTTTAAATTTCAATATTTTTTCTTTTTCGCTTGGCATACTTATTCTTTGAACATTGACACAGTACCTTAGATGCTCCTGCAGTCTTCCATCGCTAGAAAAACCGTGCAAACATCTATAGCAGAAATATTTTTTATTTTTATTTTTACTGTACTGTTTGCCAACTAATCCGTTAAAGTTTTTTATCCAGCAATAATGTCCTCGATAAAATAATAAATTTATTGTATTTGCGTAGCATTTTCTGAGATATATCTCGGGTAAACGTTTTCTTTCTCATCTAGTCCGAAAACGTTTACTGAGATACTGTTTTGTTTTTCAAACTTTGGTATATGATTTTCTGCTACTGGAAAAGTTATACCTGAAAAATTTAGTTCGTCCTCGTGTGGAAAATATTTGTTAACGCGATCAGCATTTTTTTCTTTTGGAAACATCGCAGAAAGGATAGACCACTGAAAACATTTGTCATCATCGTTTTTGACATTTAAACAGCATTTTTTGTTTTCAATTTTTTGAGGGAGATCGACGTAGCAAGCGCTATTAGCGCCGCTGCCGCGAAGTACGTTATATTTTGCTGTGTGAAATAAAACCTCTTTTATTATTTCGAATTTCCAACCTGATCCTGACGAAGTAAATTCTTCTCATTTTTTGTTTATTTCTTGATGTATTTCATCGGCGACCATGGCAATGTTTGTTCCAGTTAATATTTTTCTAGATTTTGCTGTCAAATATGGTTCCGAAATTTCGCTGTCAAAACTTTTTGTTTCAAAAATTACATCAAGTATATCATCAACTGCGTGTAACTTTGATAAAATCGTATGATATTGGACTATAAGTTTGATACTTTTATGAGCAGCAAGTTCTCGAGAAATAACAGGCTGTAAAAGATGAAATCAATTTGTGGAGCTAAAATTTGCTAAAATTTTTTGATCATCAAGTTTGTAGCTATTATCGTAACCAGAAAATGCTGAAGCAATTTTTTCTGATTTGATAATGTTCTTTTTAGCAATATCTCGCAATTTTAACATTATATATATATATAATAATATTTTATATTTAAATGAATTTTTTTAATTAGAGATATGAAAAAACCTTATAATATAATGACAGAAATTTTGAGATATATACCACTGACGGCGGAAGAGCAAGAAACTTATCATGTACATCCTGTGTACAACCTATATGCTGCAAATGCGCTTGGTTCTGTTATTAATATAGAATCTAAAAAATCTATCGGCATACCAACACCTGCTGGTATGTTAATTTCAGTAGAAGACGATAATGCAGAAAGAATTAAAATGTTTAGAAAAGATTTTATTTATACTTTGTTTTGCGGCGATATTCCAGAAGGACAACGAGTACATAGAGCAAATAACGCAGTTGCTGATGATAATATTGAAAATTTAGGATTAGAAAATGAATTTCAACCTCACCCAGAATTTGATCTATATGAAGCTAATGACAGAGGAATTATTCGATGTATAAAAACAAAAAAGGTTGTTGGAAATATACAAAATAGTGGACATTTACGCATGAATGTTAGAGGAACTAAAACAGACTTCGCTGGTTATTATAATCACCGTTTTGTGTTTGAAACTTTTAATGGTTGTATTCCAAATAATTTAGTTATCGACCATACAAATAAAATTAAGACCGATAATCGTTTAGAAAATTTAGATTTGGTTACACAACAAGAAAATATTAGAAGAGGAGATGCTTGTAGTAATAATTTTAGAAATCCAAAATCAATTATTTTAATAAATCTAGAAACTGGAGAATAAATGAAATTTAGATCAATGGCATATGCGGCAAAATATCATAAAATTAATACACATACAGTAGAAAGAGTAGCTGATAATGTAACAAAATCAGCAGCGTCAATGTTGACATTTGATAGATTTAGTTTTAAATACGATAATTAATAACATTTTCTATATCATTCCGAGAAAGACAATTATGACTAAATTCCATGACATCGTCGCGATTAAATCGTAATGTCATCATTTTATTTGTATCGAGTTTTATTTTGTCCGCTGCTGTTAATAAAAATTTGTCAGATTCGCCTAATGTTATCATAACATCAACAAAATAAAAATTATATCCAAATAAACAAGCTCGAATTGCTTCAGCTAGTTCTTTGTGATTTAATATATTAACTCGCTGATGATATTTTATTTCTCCGAACATATTATTTATTAATTAGACAAAAGATTATTATAATAATGTATTTGACTGAGAGACTGGCTAAGCTATATTTGGAAGATTTTGTTTCAGTCTCAAATTTTACATCAGAAAATATTACTAACGATAGATTTGCTGATGAAAAAGATATTTTGTATAACGACGACGATGACGAAGATGATGTTGTAGTTAGTAAAAAATATTTAAGCAGACCAACAACTGGACGATATGATGTTAAGTACCATATTGCTAAAAAAATAATAAAATTTAATTTTACTGTTGCCGAGCATCAAATATTTTGGCAACTTATAAAACCTTTTTTAAACGTAAAAATACCTGGACAACAGAGAAATATAAAATACGATTTTATTTTTGTTAAAATATTTAATTTAATGCCAATGAATGATGCGAGAAAATTACATTTAATTTCTTTATGCAAACCGGTAAAATGTAAGTCAGTACTAATAAAATATGAGGAAATTTATAATAATATTATTCTGTCGATGATATCGCAGTCGATGATATCGACTTAGTTGGTACCCAACTATTAAATTTATCGCCATACCCACGCCATTTGACTAAACTTTTATTACCTTTTTTCCTAATAACTTTTTCAATAACAAATACATCTTGTTCTGTTTTCTGAAGTTCTTGCTCATAAAAACTGCCGGTTATAGGCTCACCTAATAAATCTTTTAACGCGCATGTTACAGGTATTGTTAAAAGTATTTTATCAACAACAAATACTTCTTCGCTCCAGTTGTGAGTATAACCTTTTTCAAATGTTTTTTTCGTCAAAGAAATTCTAACTTTATCGCCAACTTTAAATTTATGTCGTCGGTACATGTTTTCGTTTGCTAATATTGGATTTGAAATCGCGTCGTTTGGCGACAGTTTCCATTCCTTGGCGGAAAGGGTTCGGTGTTTCGTGTTATTATATTCGTCAACAATTTTCTGTAAATTGTCAATATATTTATTCGTATTTTTAGCTGTCAAATACTTATGGATTTTTTCGTTGAGCGTGCGATTAAATCGCTCGACGATGACGCTTTTCCCCTCATTTCCTGTGACATATTTTTTAATGTTATTTTGTTCTAAAAACTGCTCAAACTTTTTATTAAAAAACTCCGCTCCATGATCAGTCCAGATTCTGTTTGGTTTTCTTTCTGTGTTAACAATAATTTGTTTTAGCGCGTCAGTAATTGATGTTCCTGTTTTATCCGAAACGGGTATGCTAAAAGCGTATTTGCTAAAAACATCTACAACATTAAACAAGTATTTCTTATTATCATTAAACTGAGCTAGATTTGAAACATCAACTAAGTCTATCGCCCAGATATCATCATCGGCATTTGCGACAACTTTACGTCGCGGAAACTTTTTTTTTAGGTTTGTGTAGCTGAGACGCTAGCGTCTCTAATGCAAGATCATCATATAATTCTTTTCCAAGTCCAAGTTTATATTTTGCTCCAATAAAACCCTGGACCAGCCTTCGGTCAGCACGTTCTCGCATATTTACAGGTTTCATATCACGAAGTTCGTCTAACATTACTTTATCGCAGCTGTGTTTATTTTGTTCGCTTTCAGGAAAATCAATATCTCTGTAGCAGATATCGTGGTGCATCGCTATTGCGTCAACTTGATTGTAAAGCTCTTGTCCAGGCAGCGGATTATCGTTTTCGTCAAGTTGTTTATCAAGAGGATTATAAGGTCCAGTGTATTTATGGCCTGACAATGTCCAACCGCCTTTTGGTCTCGGCAATTTTCCAATAAATTTATGTATATCTATACCTGTTCCTATTATTTCTCTGTTTTTGCATTTCTGACAATATGTAATAATTTTATTTTGCTCGAGACATAAATCTCTATCGGAATCGCAGCCGCATGTCATTATTTATTTAGTCGTCTACTAAAATAATCTCCCTTACAACGTCAGGAGGGTAACCCGCTCCGCTTGTTTTTGGCAAAAACATACTCTTTTTTCTTCCGCAGATTGCGCAAATACTTTTCAGCATTATTCTATTATTTTTTGTTTTTTCTGTTTTTTCGTCTTTATTTTCTGTTTTAGTTTTACACTTAAGACAATATGTTGACATTTTATACCTTGATTATATCAAGGAGTTTAGATAAAATTTAATGCAATCTCATCATTGGCGTGAGAAGGTTGTTTGTCAAATTGCAAAATAAACTTTAAAAAATCTGGATTTTTGGTCATCTGTTTAATGAACATTACGCAATAATATCCACAAGCGGAAGTTCCAACTGGTTGAATTTGATTAGACGAATAATTTATTATTTTCGTATCTTTGCTCATATACTTTTTTACTGCGTCACTTGGTGGAATTCCGAACGAGTCAAAATAATTATTATCATAGACAGCTACCCAGTGCGTGCCAGATCCGTCATTGAAATCTTGTATATTTATAACACACGATTTCGCTTGCGGTGGAATTGTCATAAGTTCATCTTTAGAATAAACTCCATGGAAATGTTTTACTTTTTTTAGTTTATCAAGTATATCAAAATTACTTAACGCAGATTTTATCTCAAGGTGTTTTAACGTCTCGTGCCTGGCAACATTAGTCCTCGTCCTACTCCTAACAGATTTGGCAATAGACTTCCTGCCAATCCCGCTAGTAACGGGGCTATTGGAATAAATCCTCCTTTTCACTGTCGTGTCTTTTTTTTCGTCGGTGTCTTTCTTTTCGTCGTTGTCTTTCTTTTAGGCATTATATTTATTCATCATATAAAATTGTTACCATCAATATTCATACAAAAATTTTCTTTATACCACTACCGCGGACGACACCGTCGCGGGCGATTCCATCGCCTGAGACTGCCTTTTTCGTTGCGCCAGATACTGCTCCAGACGCTGCTGCTAATGCCAATGTATCTAACATTGGCAAAATTTTAGGTATTAACGTTCTGGAAATTACAGATAATGCCCGACCGAAGAAACCGCCATGTTTTGCCATTGCAGTTGTTTGTGCAGCGCTTAAATTTAAAACAAAAGGTTTTTTGCGATCGCATTTATTTACTTGTTTTTTTGGTTAACATTAATTTTGTTAAAGTACCTGCTTGGGCGTGAGAGACTCCGTCTCTTGGGTTGATCTTCAATGATATTTGTCTTTTCTTTGCAACAGCAGTTGATAATTTTTTAACTTGACCATCAGTCAAATATATTTCTTATACAATATATTTTGTCATCTTATATAACGATTACAGACTAAACTTAAAGTTTTTCAAACTTGGACTGACATTTTACCTCCGACAGAGTCAATTGTAACAAATCTATCGCTTATTACTAACGCATACATATTTAACTGCGCTGCTGCAGCTGGAGCTGCTCCTAGTGTCCAAGTAATTTCAATATCGGCTGTGCTGTCTACAGCTCGCTCGCTATGCTTACTAACATCAAAATAAAATATTGGTTAAAGTGTACGAAATTCCTCTACTGATATCTGAGATCCATCTCCAACATCTTGATATTTTTGCATTGAGTCGAGTAAATACACGTACGGTCGAGTAATATTTTTATTCTCATCATCTACAAAATTGCATTCTATCGCTCGTTCTGGACACTGCTTTGAATTTATTCTAGCATATATTCGTCTAACATCAGCGCTATCAAATATCGCATTATTTTGTTGTTGGTTATCACGTCGCACTTGTCTCTGAAATACAACAAATAATTGCCGTGGTTTTTGTTCACTTTGTGTTGTTGTGACTCGCCACGTGTAGTCGGTGGTATTCGGAACTGCTGTTTGATATATTTTATGTTGCTGAAAATAAATTCTGTTTGTGTGTTTTTCCAGCATATTATTTAATTCCGCCATTTTAGTAATAGACGGAGTTATTCTTGGCATCCATAGTGCAAGTTTGTTTATGATAAATTGTACATCGGCTCCACCTGATCTAAGCAAACAATCATTTTGATCTGATCGATCTAAAATAAGCGTATGTTTAACTCCACGAAATACTTTATTATAGTCCCTGCAAAAGCCAAATATTGTACTTAACGGCAGCATCATTGTAAGTTGACGTAATTCTGCTGCAAGTGCCTTTCTCTCAGCATGACCTTCATTGTAACGTACATTTCTTAAGCTAACTGTTGTGTTAACTAAATTTAACATTGCAACACCGTCTGCAGCTGCTCCTGGTGCGGCTATACCAGGATTATTGCAAGCTGCAGTAAGTGAGACTCTTGTAGCGTCTGCATCAGCATCTGCAGCTGGTAGGGCTATACCAAAATTAGCAGCATTATTGATAAGAAAATCTCTTACAATTGCAGGATCTGCAGCGGCATTCGCTCCATGTACAAATACTCCTCTTGAAATAAATTCTCCAGATCCTGCTGTAGCAATTCCGGTATCTTTAAACCACATCATATTAGTTGCAGTTGACCTGGAATAGTCGTCGGAAAATGAAATAATATTTAAGATTGTACTTGCAACTTGTAAGTGATTTGAAATATCTTCGACAGTTTGATTGACCAGCTGATATCGAACACTTTTAAATAAACACCAACCGTCATTAATAAGAGCTACTTCTAAGTTAGCTGCAATTGCGGCAGGTGGAACAGCTACTGTCATAATCTGGCCACGAACTTCCACCATTGCTTTATGAGGAAGTAAAAATACGTCCTCGTCTCGAGTATGAAATGCTCTGACGCCAGCCTTATTAGGTTCGTTGGAATTTTAATCAAGATATTCAACGTATTCGAATTCTGTTACTGCGTCGTCTGTGTCATAAGTTTCTGCTAAATCGAGATAATTTTTTACAGACTTTTTTTTATTTATTAGGTTATACAAAATTATTTCGGTGTTGTTACTTTAGATATTAATTTTTGTATAATTTGTTCTCCTCGTGGCGATAAAAGTTTTTTGTCATTGTTATTATTGCTCGTTGAGTTTCTTTTGTTGGTGCGATTTCTGAAATAGTTTGTTTGATTGTCGGTATACCGCTTTGCGGTGCGCCTTTTATTTTATCAGCTATTTTTTGCCCCACAGCAGTTCCAGCAGCAGATGCAGCTCCAGTTGCAAACGCTTTTGATGCGTCAAGTGCAATTGGTGCAACTTTATGAGCTATTCCTGGAACATTTTCTATAATTTTAGCAAATATATTTCCCAAAAATCCTCCTACTATTTTTCTTCGATGAACTTTTTTTCTCTGTTTCATTATATCTGAGGTTGCATAATTTTGTTGTCTTAGAAAATATGTTTAATGTTCGCGCCTACGCAACGCGCAGGTGTAAATAATAAGTAACAATTTCATTATTAAGATCTAACTGTCTTCCAGACTGATCTGTCAACTGCATATTTACTTCTGTTATTTGATTTTCAATTTTTAACGGGTAATAAATAATATGACGCGGAATAATTTGCATAAGATAACCAGGTTGAACGTCTGGTGAAAAACTGTATATCGTTTGTCCTTTACTGCCCTTAGCTGAGTAAGATTCAGATGCGATGGAGCAATTTACCAATATTGTGTTTACATCAGTTATATTTACTGGCAGTTCACCGTCATACGTTTCGGGATCATTAAAAGAAACATAATTTTTATGGATAAATCCTATCAGTGGTGCGATACTTGTTGGCGAGGAAAGACTAACAATCGTTTTTTTTTTTTAAATGTCATTCTGGCGCGTAACGTATTATAATTCGGTGTAAGCTCAAAAATATCAGCTTCACCCCCATTTTTTTTTTATAAGTTCTTTTATTATTTTATTTAAATCAGTAATATTATAAGCTCCTTGTGGAATTTTAATTGTTTTAAATATTTGAGATGGTGGAGGACGTGGATTAGGAACAGTAAATGCAAGTTCATCATTTACTCCAGTTTTTACATTAGCCATAGCATTCCAACAAGTGCAGGAAATTAGTCCAATTTCATATTGTTTCTCACGATCTAGTTCTATTGGCGGAATATACTTTACTGAAAAATTTGCGCTATCTTTATCAGATTGACTAGAGTCTAGTAATAATGTTGCTGACATTTATTATTATATTTTTATAAAATTAAGTCACCTTGATTTATATCAAATCGCCTTGATTTATATCAAATCGCCTTGATTTATATCAAATCAAGGTGTAACGTTTCGTATTCGTCAGATGTTAATAAATTTTCTGATCTCAAATTATCAAGTATGTCAATAATTTCATTGTCAATTTTAGCACCAACATTTCCAGCTTCTTTTGATGATATCAATAGCATTAATCTGCCTATCATTTCAGGAACTGATGAAAATATTCTAGCTCCAGTTCTAGTTTTTTCTTTTTCTAAAAGTTTTTTTAAGTGATTATTATCATAACTTTTAAATAATTTTAAAGAAGTCAAATTATTTTTTTCAACATATTCTTTATCTCTAAATTTTTCTGCAGTATTTCTAAAAACAGCAGCAATAACAGCATTTCTAGTTTTTCCATAAAGTCCTTCGATATCTTTTATTTCAGCTGTATCAATTTCATTGTAAGCTCCTATATTTTGTTCTATAATATCAGTTAAGTTTTAAATAAGATTATCATATTTATCTTTTGTCCAATTATAAATATTATCAACGTCAGAAATGTCATTATCTTTCATAAAAGCAAAATATTCCGAATTTATTATTTCTTGTTTTGCTTGGTTTTTATATTTTTTACGATAATTTTCATTATCTTCCTCAAGTGATTTTTGTAAATCTTCTTCAGTTATTCATAAGAGCTTCATATGCTGATTCTTCTGGTTCTTTATCCAATAAATTTGCTTCGGTACTTAAGTTACTATTGTAACGACTTTTATGTTCTTCATTTCTTATATTATTAATAGCCTTAATATAAAGATCAGCAATAATTCCATGTCGACATAATTTAATACACTCACGATAATTTTTATTTTCTAAAATTATATCGCTACGGTTCTTCTCACTATCTTCTTGTATTTTTTCTAGCTCTTTAATTTTTTTGTCTGCTTTAAAATTATATTTGCCAACATGATGTATTTTCACACCTTTAAAGTTCTCATATTTATTATTAAAATCTTTATATTCGTTGTCTCTTATTTTGCTATTTATATTTTTTAAATCATTTTTAAATCTTTTTATTTCTTCTATAGTTTTCCTCTCTCTTCAAAGCTCTTCTTCTTGTTCTAACCTTCTCTCAACTGGTCTAACTACTGCTGCTTCTGCTAATCTTTGTTGAAGTTCCAGTGGATCATTTATTAGCCGATCTATTTCAGCTTGTCTTGCAACAGGATTAACTATATGCTCTGTAAGTTCCTCAGCTAATTTTTTTTTCTCCGCATCAGATCTAGTAATAATTCTTCCAGCAGCTGCTTCTTGTTGTTCTTTAACTAGTCCGAGTAAACCTTTTTCCTGTAGTCGCTTAAGTTCTTCTTCTGATAATGGTTTACTTTCAGGTTGTTTTCCAAGTAAAGCTTCAGTGACTGGTCTTAAGAACGGCGGCTGTTGTTTCTGCTGCAACTACTTGGCCACGTCGTGCTTGCTGTACTTGCTGTTTAAATTTTGCCTGAGATTGCTCAAGTTTTTTTTTAGATTTTCTATATGTTTTCTGTACTTTGCTTGTCTTTCCATTAATTATATACTATTTTGCATAAAAATTACTGTAGATATTTTTCAATACAACATCGAAACATTTTACTCGTATCATTTGTTAATTTATCAAACAAAAAAAAGTCGTATTTATTTGCCGTTGCTTTATGATATAACTCAATAAATTTATCTTTTGTTACATCACCACATTGCTCGTTCGCGATATTTCTAACATCGACATTGTCGAGTCCTGGAAATAATATAAAAGAACCAGTATTTTGCCTAATAAATCTGTCAACATTATAAAAACCTTGGGCGAGATAAACAGAATTACATTTTTTATTTCGCAACAGTGAAAAATATGATCTTATCTTATTCATTTCCTCATTGTTTAGCGGAATATCATCGAAAACAACTGTCTTATGTTCGGACGAATCAAGTTGGTTAACTGGAATAAGTTCTTCTGGTTGTTTGATAATAAAAAAATCTTCGCCAGCTTCAAGATCATCACGAAGTTTGTCATTATAATTGTTAAGTAGCTCGTATTTATCTTGCTGCGGATTAATCGTATAAATATAAACTCGAGCGTAATTAAAATTATCTCCTAAAAGCAAATTCATAAGCAAGTTTGTTTTCCCCGATCCAGTTCGCCCAACAATAAGATAATGACAATCTGGAAGCTCATTGTTATGTTTATGTTTCACCAAACGTTCTGTATCAAAATTTAACATCGATGATTTTGCCCTTATTATTATACAATTTTATGCTATATAATTTTGTCAAACGATAAATAAATAATGAGGTTTTTTTCAAAATTTGGAACATTAGTAGGAGATTCAACAGCTGAAAGTACAACAGACGGCAAGGTCGATTTATCAGGCTATCTAAAAAAATCAGGCGACACAATGACGGGAAACCTGTTTATGTCAAATCAACGAGTATTAGAGTTAGAAATAGATTATCCACCAATAAATGTCGTTGATACACAAGCTGTTAGTTATGCGCAACTTAAATTAGTCGACAATAATAAACTAGACAAATTTGGTGGAACTTTAAGCGGTAATTTAGATATGTCAGGAAAAAAATTTATAAATTTGGAGACCAGGTATCCACCAGCAAACTTAAATCAAACTCAAGCGGTAAGTTATTTGAAGTTGAAGTAAGTTGATGATAACAAACTTGATAAAATAGGTGGGACAGTTACAGGTAATATCAATATGTCAGG
This sequence comes from Megalonaias nervosa, assembly GCA_016617855.1. Classification (NCBI taxonomy): domain Eukaryota; kingdom Metazoa; phylum Mollusca; class Bivalvia; order Unionida; family Unionidae; genus Megalonaias; species Megalonaias nervosa. The sequence continues at coordinate 14,313 of JAECUM010006418.1, read as the reverse complement.
AAAAAAAAATTACATACCTTGAAGACCCAGCTGCAGAATCAGACGCAACAACAAAAAAATATGTCGATGATCAAGAATCTAAGTATGTGTTAGTGCGTGGTGGTATAATGCGCGCATTTCTCAACATGAACAATAATGGTATTAATAATCTCAGAACACCAGAAACAGATTTTGACGCAGCAACAAAGAAATACGTCGACGATAGCAACATTAAGATCGCTAGGGATCAAGTAACAGCAATAACAACAGTCAATGATGGAATTAACGCATTTAGAACTGATTTTTCCAATCACATACAAACGTTCTTAAATTTTCATAGAAATATAAACAAATCTATTTATGAATTTTTTGGAACTCCACCAACTGTTGATATTAAACTTGTTGACATTAACACAAAACTAAACGACATTATCAACGGAATACCTAATATCATTGAAAAAACTAATCTGATTAAAATTCTTCACAAGCAGATCATCAATGTGGTATACACAGTAGCATCAGGATCAGCAACATGGACACCGCAAAATAACACTATCAAACATACTGCAGAGGTCACTGGTGTATATAAGCTGTCTATATTTAGCGGTGCAAAATTTAGTATATTTACAACATATCTATGGCGTCATTCAACCGATAATTTTTCTGGAACTGTATCTTTAGTGTTAAATAAAGATGCCGAGGAAATATTTCTACTGGAACCATCTGATAAAAAATTAACCGAAACGCCCTACTGGTGGTGTCTGGAATTTGTCGCTGAAACACCTCGATTAAGTTAATTATAATAAATCAAACCCAGGGACTGGCACTATTGTACAAAATATGTAAACAAATATTATACAATGAAAAAACATATAGTTGATTTCAATCATATTTCAGAAAAAATTCCAAAACAAGATGTGGACGCTCTAATGCAATATTATAAATATTGTCCTAAAAAACTTTGGTGCGTAAAAAAATGTTACAAATACTATAACAGAATACTTCGAGTGATATCATATTTGCCACTGTTAATGACTAGCTCTGGTATAATTTCAAGTGGCGCATCATTAAATCCGTTTTTGTTAATAATATCAGGTGTCGGTGTTTCTCTTGCAACAGCGTGTAAAAAAATTGAACCTCGTCTTGCGACTAAAAAAAATGCTTGTAAAACAGCAAGTATCACCTATAAAAAATTACTGGATCAAATACGATCTTATTTGAGGGGTATAAAATATGATATGGGCGATTTAATACGCGAGTTTCGTATCATTGACAGTATGTTAACAGATATTCTGCCAATGAGAGTCAGCAGATATGAAAAAGATTATCATAAAATATGGGTTACAACAGTAGATGTTTAATTTTGTATAACTTTAGAAATATCAACCATATTGTCAATAAATGTCATCACATCATCTGCCCAACCCGCTATTCTCACATCATTTTCAGTCGCGAATAACCACACCGACCCATATTTTGGTGATAAATGATATCCAACTTTTTTAATACAATCGCTTATTATTTTAGTTTTTATACCGGTATAACCTGACGCTGATTTGATTGAATTAAATCTCTTACAAAATCTGTTTGTCAGATCAAATCCAACATGTCGGGTTGAATTATGATACATTATATATAATATTTCATTTGTTTAATTAATTTTGTCTAAAACTATAAAAATAATAAGTATAGTAGTAATGGAAATTGAGTGTTCCTATCTCAGAGACCCCCTACCCCGACAAAACAAATTTTGTCAGAAATATGTTAGAAAAGTCTTATCATATGAAAGTCATCATTTTAAGCTATAAACGGCTGCTGACAAAAATGTTAACGTATAACGTTTTTTGGGGGGGAGGGTAGGGGGTCTCTGAGAGAGGAACCTTCAATTACCTTTACTACTTTGCATCCATGGATTGTTTCACCGTAGCTTCCGCTACATCAATGTTATTCTTGACAAACATAACAATCTGAGCAGGTTCATTGATAATTTTACTGACTGAAGTATACTCAGATTTGGTTCTACCCGCGGTACTCTAGGCACTACTTGTTGTGGTAGATCACGCATCTATTTAACCGTTAGCAATCCCATATTTTTCAACCGATCCGCAGCCATATATTTTATGCTATCAACTACATGCAATGCAACTTGTTTAGCTATCGGTTCATCGTGCGAAGACAATTCCACGATCACATATGGTGCACCAGCAAACAATCTCTGGACAACATCACCAAGGCCTATTCCATAATATGTCACGTAAACGGGGTATCTCACATTGACAACACGCACTGGTATCATGTGTACGATTGTCATTGTATTAAATATTAGACCAATCTCTAATATACAGTTGTCTTGACTAGGTCTCCCCGCAGAGAGCTCCAACATGCCGGTCCAAGTCCACAAGAATAAAACAAATGAAAATGCGCTAGCCAAAGATTGTTGCATGGAAGATACACAGGCGATGCGGGAGTAATCGATACCAAATCACCCGGTTTCACAGTTGCAGAAAACTCAAACAGGATGCAGCCGTGATCAGATAAGCTTGCGGAACCTTAGCTTTCATAAATACCACTGATTGTGTCGCGCGGTAATCTTAACCATGTCTGTGCAATATGATATGCAGACACTATTGGTCCTGCGTTTTAAGATTCGTTTGTCCCAGGAATTTCATTAATGTCTTCAGTCCAACCCAGCATTAGTGTTACTGATGATCGTGTGATGTCAACCTCGTACAATGCAGATTTAATTTAGATGTATGTGGGTTTATTTGCGTTCGCTCTTAAAAATTGCAGAGTCTTTGCCAGTCGTGTAGCCCTTTCGGTAACCTCCTTTTCTGCCTTTCTTTCCGAACTCTTCAGTGTATGGCAGTTGCACAAGAAGCATTTCCATTAGATAATGCCGCTGGTCGACATTCACCGATTGCAACACAGAATAAAGTGAATTAAATTTTATTTCTCGCCATGGGAAAGTTTCCAATCAAACGCCCTAAAAAATGCGCGATAAAATATTTAACGGATAATTATTATGCACAGTGGAAACAATTATATGTCATAGGGTATTTGTATAACCTGTGCAGATACTTGTGATTGAAGATTTTTAACAAATGAAGAAGAGGTAGATAATTTGGAATTAATACAATAGTGAAACAATTCCTTGGCAAATCAACAACAATAACAATATAAACAAATAAAAAATCGAATTAAAGTTAAACTAAATGTTGAAAGTAGCATTTTATTTACGTAAGTCAATTATGAACCTTCATTCCTGATTATGTTCTAAAATAAAGCATAACGCTTACAATATGCATCTGATGATGAAATTATTTTGTTAACCTTCCTTAATTAAACAAATAACTTACAAATAAAATATTTAATTTCCACTGCATACTTTGTTTCCATTGTGCTACAGCCTTATACTACCAAAATTTCGGCAATGAACGTTATTTCATAAGTGATCATTTCCATTTGCATGCGACGATTGCGTACTTTCTCAAATGAGCATGTATCTACAATTATTAGCGTCAGTTTTAAAACAAATTCTATTTTGAGATATTCAAATTCAAACAGATATGTATGCTTCTGATGATTAAAAGCTTTCGATTTTGTTCAGCGAAAAAATTTATAACAAAACAACCAAAAATAATTTCCGCTGTTATTTTATTTCCTTTGCGTTCCATTTTGTCATTGAGTATTTTAGTCATAAAGATCTGTAATCCGCTGATCCATGACAATTAGACCGTTTATCAAGTTCTTTTACAAACGGTGAATCGTATAATTGTTTTTTATTTGTGGCCGCTTCATCCTTCAGCTAAGTTAAGCTATCGGCTTTTGAAGCGTCCCTCGCACAACCATCCGAAAATTTTTGAAGGCTTTTATGTGTTGCTGTATTCCCCGCTAGCGTAGGTGTTTGTTTTTCTGTAAAAAAAATTGAACAGAATTTTGGAAGAAAAAGTATTTATTAATTTTATTCACGGGTTACTCTTTGCTATTTGCATTTTATTATTTTACGGTGGGTCGTATACACAAGGTCCCTGGAGCTGGTCCCTTCGTATATATTGTTTATCAGATATACTTCTCTCCTCAGACACATGGTCTTGCGGCTGGTTTCTATATCATGGTCGTTAATTTTAGTGATCTTGGCAAAGGATCAATCTAACGTCCTGTGTGTACTATATGTGAATGTTATGTTGTTTTAATCGTGTGTTACGAATATGTAATTTAATTACTTGTGTGTTAATTTTAAATTCTTTTTTATTTTATTTTTGTATCATTACATTATATTGTAATGATTATTTTCACGGGAACTGATATTTTTGAAAGAGATATTATGTTTATATAAAACGTAGTATGACTCGCATAAGCACGATTTTATCCTGCTGTGGTTTGTCGATTGAGTAAACACTACGTGAAAACGATTGGTTATTGCCAAGGTCATTTTCCTGGCCCACGTGAAATTTCATTGTTTACATTCCTATTTGATGATGAAATAGTCACGCGTTTCATCGTGCGCGCTTGAAATGACGTCTTAGTTCAGTTTAAAAATACTCAGATCCCCGTGAAATATTGAGTCGTATAATATATCTTCGAGAAGAAAGATATATTTCTATTAGGTGCCGTGAAGAGTTGTATTTTTACATCTTTGGAGCTCGGGATGTTTTATCATAGATGACAGCTTGTTCAGAAGTTCATCTATTTTTTAGAATATAATAATGTATTCCCTGGAGAACTATACAAGTGACAAAGACATTCGATGGAAATTTATTCTAAATTGAAACATTAGAACTTGTGGTTCAACGCGGAACTCTTGACATTCGTATAAAGACTTCACATGACGTCATCATCCTCCATCTTGAAACGTCATCAAGATTCGAACCTGGATTCAGTTAAAACTATTTAGTGATAGGACTTGTATTTTTCAGTACTAGGATAAATGTTTGGATTGTCTTCACAAACTGTAAGTCCTATTTTCTATTTTCACGTTTTCACCGTGTTTTCTAGCGAAATAAATTATTTTTGTTAAAACTTACAAAGCTTGTTGGTTTCACTCTTTTCTTTCGTTACTTTGAACGAGCCTATACGTAACACATGCTAAATCGTGTTTTGTTAGGACTGGGAAATGTATATATTTTAATATGTATTTTTTTATTTACTTTTTTCTTTACGTAAAAAAATGATGTAAGGTAATAATGGTTGTATAAAATTATGTGTTGTGATTGTCCTCTGGCCTCAGTCTAGTAAGTGTTTTTAAAATAATGGAGAGAGAGAGAGAGAGAGAGAGAGAGAGAGAGAGAGAGAGAGAGAGAGAGAGAGAGTCTCGTCTATAAACATGTATTTGTCCAGTCCTTTCCCCCCATAATAACTGTATGCTGTAAGAAGAGTTAGAATCACTCAGCACTGCGTCATGATTAACTTAACTGAATACAAAACACTTGGCAAAGATGGATTCATTATTAACAATAGCAGTTATCTTCTTGTCCAGCAGCTTAATTGTTGCCTGGATGTAGTAAATAACTAATATGAGAGGGAGATAACTAGGTTACCGAAAGCGTCTAATCGTCCGTTGAATCTTTTCATTGGTCAATTCGATGTCATACGCTCCCGCGGGATATTCAGCTTCTTGCCAGGTTGATACCGCTGATCTTCCATCCAAAACACGAACGAGTTATTCGCGGAAATACCACCGAACGGTCGTGATCGTGTTATGCATATTTAATTTGTATTGTTCTTAGTTCTTTTTTTCTTTGTAAGTTATGCATAATTGTATTTTGGACATGACTTTGCCCAAAATCAAATTTGCTGTGTTCCTGACAAGAGACACTAATGTTGTTTTTATATTGGTAAACAAGTAATACATACCTAACATTTTTCTAAGAGTGTTGATTAAATAATAGGATCATTATCAATAGAAGTAAACATATTTATTTGGGTCTGGGTCTAGGACAATGGTATTCCCCATAAATATACCAAGCCTACATCTTTTATTATAATTTTAGCAACCGATTTTATCTTGCTGAAAATTTAGAATGTTCTAGAATAGAAATTCCGGTAAATCGTAGTATTTCCAGAAACTGCTAATTGTGACCTAGGTTAGGTGGAGGGGTATATAATTTTGTAAACTTCAAATTACTCATTCTCGCTGTAAGATCTTGATGTAGAATCATTTGTTTTGTTGTATTCAGTTTTAATTTAGAATTATTTATTTATTCATATTATTATTATTCACTGGAAATACAAAGTACTCTTCAACAATATTCTTGGACAGAAAAAATAATTTGTAATTATAGTGAATTCCGACATGGACATCTTGGATTGTATTATTATGACTAATTGGAAGACGAAGCACATCATTACACTTCAGGCCACAAGTACACTAGTACATTCAAGACAAAAGGCACATCGACCATTTCAACACTTGACCTTATTTCGAACACCACTGGAGTTTAATTAGAACTTTATTAATTAGGACTGGTGATAGAACATTTTGGACTATTTGGGATTTAATTCACAATACTGTAAGTTCCTTTTTATTCTAGAAAAATAAATTATGTGCTGAATTTTACAAAATAGGTTGGTTTTCGCTCTTTCCTTTTACTTAGTTAATGTCCATGGCGTCGTAATAATCGGATATTAGGCTAACTGTAATACATCTGCAATGACTCTAATTTAATCTCAAGTACGCCGGAATCTCCCTCGGTGATTGGTATAGAGGAAGTCACATCAAACTAATCAACAAGATAACACATTTCGCCTTTTGAGACTCCTCCTTAAATTGTTTTTTCCCATAGGTTTCTGTTAAAACGTTTCTGTGTTTATGATTAAAAGCATTTCAGTATGGCAATCAATTTTCCTGATCAACTCCACATACTTTAGCCATCTTATGAAAATCTTCCTTATATCTAGAAGTTTACTGGTTCACTTATAACGTCCCAATCCACTCCAGAAATATCCGCTTAGGCCAATTACATTCGATACGATACGAACTTCTATTCTTCGGTATTTTATGCTTCAGTATGTATATTCTTCCCAGTTCGGGAGTCTGTAAGCTACAATATCCAGGGCATTTTTAAAGATAATCTCCAGTGCCTCCTCACTAAAGTTTCGAACAGGTGAATCCATCTTTGATTTGTACCAGAACGGTTTTCTTGTGGAATACACGCAAGTGTCTCTCCAACTTCCTCGCGCATTTCCTCGAACTCTTTGTTTCGTTGCACTAACTGTACTGGCGCACACGTGATCGGACCTGGTTGTCGTTCTGCTCGCATCATCGCGACAGTGGTTTCCGTGACTTTCGTTGTTCCACAGTTTCCACAGTCTTGGCTACAATCTCTTTTGGTGGTTCGATCAGCGGTGCAAACACTGGTTCAACGCCACGAAACATCATCAACATGTTGCAGTTGTCTAGGATCACTTTATGACCGTGTGTCTAACATTGCATCACATAGAACACATATGTGTTTTTGTGTCGACCTCGGAAAATGATTTCGCGGGTCGTCTTGGTGTTCAAGCATCACATCGTCGTACAGGACAAGATTATCGTCACTTTAATAAAGGTGATGAATGGTATGAGCTTTCTCGATTGTGGAAAGTAAATCAACGGTGAACTGTTTGCTTCTAGTCGACGAATGAAGCGCTTCCATAGATTCTCAGAGTACATTATAATACGGCTGATCGTCCTCTGACGGAGCTATTATGTATAACCTATATCAAATTGAACAATAGTTGGGTTTCCCGGATCTAGCAGAGCCCATGATTAACGCACGAACTGAGTTTGGAAATATATCACCATGTTTGGGTGGTCTGGGTTTTGCCTGCATAGAAAAGTCCATGATGGTAAAAGTGGAGCCTTTTCTCTTTCGAGATACTACGTTTTATATCAATTATTGTATAACACAATCATAACGTAATATTGTGCGCAATGCCGCATGAAAACCTGTACTGCAAATCCAACCAGGGTTCATACTCTTAGAGGTGTTTACATTTATTAAGGAAATTGTGCCAGTAGTAATGTTGCTGCATTAAAAAAGCTACCCGGGACACCATGGAGCAAATACCCAGGTGAAAAGCAAATCCCTGGATACAATTCCTGTGGGCCTGGATACACAGATGGATATACGGCTTGATTCTAACAATTAATAGACATCTGGAGAGGTACCTATAAATTGAGTCGATGCTGCATTTTGCCGACATGATCTCGCATACTAACCATCAAGTGATATCCGTGCGTGTTAAAATACATCTCATCCACGACTTAAATATTATTGCTCCTGTATTTAGCCAAAGAATATATAGATTCAAAGGAGGTATGACGGCAAAGATTCTCAATAGAGGAATAATAAGTAAATATAATATATACACCAACAAACGAGAATAAGAAAAGCGTATTTATTGGACTTTATCGGCAATATACGACAGTCATCACTTGTACTGAAAGAGTGAAGGAGCTGTTGAAAAGTTAGCAAGCGCAGCAAAAATCATCCATGGAATGCTCGAGCATGGTTGGCTAAACAAAAGTTGCGGAAAATTTACGTATCCGTGCCATGAATGACTTCCCGTGGTTGATTTGATGTGAGAACAACGAAGTTCACCAGGCTGTTTTTTTTTTGTTTTTTTGTTTTTTTTGTTTTGTTTCATGCACATGATTGGGTGCGAAAACGGGCATACGCACAGGCGTTAACCATCGTAGATGCTGCTAGCAGACACAAAGAAGCTGGACCGCTGACGTCCACAGATTCAGCGTGCGTTGCAGATGCGCTTAATCGTATTTATTAATGCACGTTCACCGATAACTTGGCCTTGGCGGTTACAGATGGATCCAGGCAGAGAATTTCCTGTAGCCATTGCTGCGTTGTTAACAAAATATAGGTTACGGGTTCGTGTTGGACTAAATATACATCGCGATCAGGCTATTGTGGAACGATTTAACTACACTTGCGGTATCATTATACGGCCATCAGTACACGCAAGAATTGGTAATGATATCTCGTGGCACTCTAAAGCGATCTCGCTAGTGGGTTGCATGGCTTCGATCAGTCATAAGAGCTCTGTTTAATGAAATCACACTCACGATTGGGTTAAACCTGCTGATACTATTCGAAAGTAGACTGACACCATTACGCATAAATCAGTTTCACAACCACCTGTGTTAGGCTCACTCGGAAACACTTTGGTTTGGTAAATGCACCGGGGGAGTTTAAGGGCGGGCAGCATCTTGTTACTGATCCGGTTTGGTCCTGCGATATATTTACAGTTTCAGATCGAATTGCATTTCCGGGACAGGCAATAAGTTACCATCTGGAACCCGCTGGCGAACTAACAGCAAAGTCCAGTGGTGGTGATAGAACCTTCAGATCTCAGGGTAAGTGGAACATTCAAACATTCAAAGTCCACATAGCGGCGGGAGGGGGGAGATCTGGCTTTCTATTTTAGCATCTTGAGAGCGGCGGACGGCAACACAAAAGTTTGGTGGGTCGTGAAAACATTTTATAATGGACACGCCCCGGGGCTTGCTGCGAGACAGGAACTTGTACGTTATAGATACACTCGGGGGAAAAAAACTACAAAATATATCCCTGGCAAGCTACACCGCCTCCCCGATGAAAAACTCGTATCGCTAGAGCATCGCACGTACGATTTGTACGATTTACTGCAATGGTCGATGCCATGGACACGATGACAGGTGCTATATGACGTCCATCGCGATTGGGAGAATTATCAACGCTTAGTTCCCCAGTCGCACCTGCTGGCCACCCAAACACACTCTTGATCGAAGACGCTTCTACATCAATGCAGTACCCCGCAGTGAATATTTCATTCGTGGATCTTAACGTGGGCGCGTGGAATGCAATTGCTATTTTAGACTCTCGTCTTGTTATCTCGTCTATACGCCGTTGAAATTCAGAATCGATTACCTCGATTTGGTCAGTGCAGTCGGGATTTGCTACGGCGTGCTATCTAGGTGGCGTTTTCCATTACAAAACTTGTGTGTTATGGCTGGAAGCGCACCAAACAATGCCGATCTAACGTTATTGAACCAACGATAATTCAAGTGTTCTACAGGGCGGAGTCACAATCGTGGAAGGAAATACATCAAATTCCGGCTTCGTCGTCGACACCGACACCATCTTGGTGGTACTCGGAGTAGCATTTGCAATTATTATATCAAGCCGTGAAATTACTTTTGTTGTGATTCACCGTGGATTTCAATGTATTGTGTAATTTTGGTAATTAATCGCCGTCGTCGTTGTGCGCGTCCTCGTAGATATCAATCACCTCATTGATCAGCGCAACGGACACGTACGGGTCCATGACCTCGCTCATGTAAAACCCCTGACAGACTGATGTTGCTTCGTTGATGACATCGACGGGGTTGTTGTCCGCACGTAAACTTCAAACGAGGGTTTCTAATTGATCAATGTCCACGTTAACATTATCGATGCCGTGTCGCCGTGAATAAGGTCACCCCAACGGGGTTTATAGCCACTCCGCACTGTTTTCATAGGAGCAGTCTCGTCCTGAGTTTCAGTAGTTTTCTTTTAGTCGTAGTTATTGTCGATTTTTCAGCTAGAGGTTTAGCTGAATTTTTAACACGCTTATATTCAGATGGGTTATCCCATGCGTCTAGTAAACATTTTGCCAAGATGGGATCATTATAGTTTATTCGAGTGTGACGGCGAGCCTCTAGATAAAACCCATCTTAACCAGTCTCCCTTTGATCTAGGACTTTTTCACTTCAGTAAATGTTTATCTTTGTAGTCATTCTCACTCGCGTAGTTCTAAAAAACTTTCTGACGTTCCTCCTCATTAGAAAACTGCAATAATGTTGATAATTCTGAATCATACTCTGGCGGTTCGTCATGAGCAAACTTGTCAGTGATATTGCTGACTTCTTCACGTGCCTCCCGGTTTCTTCGCGTGTTGCTGCCGCAATGGCTTCTCTGATTTGTTCTGGAATGGCTGCGGTGGCGCATCGGATTACTTCAATATCCACGGAAGACTCTTTAGTGTCAGAGCGGTTGCTTCTGTTGTCGTGGCGATTTACTCTGTTGGCTTGATCAGCTGGTAAATGTTTTTGATTTTTTTAATCCCGTGGTGAGATCATCCTTTGTTGACTTACGCTATTGTAATTGCTCGTGTGCAGCATCACGGGCTGGCACATATCGTTGAAGCGTTGCCTGACGTTTCTGCGTTAGTCGTTGTCCTCTGTTCATTATATTGCAAGTACATCTTTAAAGCGCTGGCAATCTCATGTATATTTTGTCAATGTCAATCTGGTATCGCACTGGCGTTGACATCGAAATGGTAACAAACCCATGTGGGTGACCACAAGTGGCTGGTTGTGCGTGTGAACAAGATCTTTGAAACGGTTTTTCAAATCCATGTCTCCGGAACACCAATGTGGCATGAATATTTCTGATCGTGTTTACGATGTTGAACACAAGTAACATATTGGCGTTGTCCTCGATGACTTTGGGAATCTGCTTGTATCGTTGTGTCAGATATATCACGTCGGTTTTTTTTATGTCTATGCTACTGGATTAAATTGTTACACAAGCATCACATCGTCGTACACGAACAAGTTGCTACTACCGCATCTATGTCGTCGATGGCAGGTGTATCTTCGATGTTGTTGATGAATTCAACAACATCGCCGCCTTCGATTTTCTAGCCGGCCTCTTTGTAGTCTCGCAGAACGTTATAACATATCTAATCATGCGCGGTTGGCGCAACCAGATATAACCTGTCCCATTGTAGCATTCTCATAACGATGTTTAACAACAAGTGAGTCTTACCACACCCCGACGGCCCGATGATTATCGCAGGCACACTGTTGGGTAGGGCCTCGTTGTGTTTTACCAGCCGGGCATTTTGGTCGCTGAAAAGTCAACTGTGTGAAACTCGTCGCGGGATAGTAAACGTTCTTCAGACATTTTATTGTCCTTGGTCAATGAATTTACAGTAGTCTTTGTAATGACCGTTGTCATAATGATATAAAATGTCCATATATTTATATTGTCTGCGATGTAAGGGTTACACGGACACAGTAGACGCATGCATAGTCACCACGAAAAAGAAATGTCGGGCAACCAGGGGTGTGTGCGCGATGTTACTCGATAAATATAAACTTATGTCCGGCGAGCAAGCTCGCACGCGTGCTAGCACGTTGAGAACTCTAGTGGTCTACGGTGGCAATATTGCATCGTCGTTTGAGTAGGCGACTTATCACCGCCGTGGGCGCAATACCCAGGGGAGAAACATTTACCTGGGTATAATTACTGTGGCCTAGGACTCGACTAGATATCCAACTACATCCAGAGACGTTCCACTCGATGGTGAGAATCCAGTCAAGGACATAGACTGCGCATATTACCGTCACAATCTTGCATACCGTAGTCATGGTTTAACTCAGCGCCATACAGCTGATCGTGAGTTAATTGATGTGATAAATAACATTAGGTGACCAACAGCGCGACGACGTCTTGCACGATGGTTAACAACAACCCCAATGCAGGCAATGTTAACGGTGAGAGGCAGTTAATTAGGGTGTTAATAAATACTGGAGTACTAGTATTTGGGATCCTTGGACGGACTCTATTTAATGAAATCGATTCATTACAGTCCCAGTGGTTATTGGAAAGGCACCTCAGCAATCAGCAAGTTAGAGAGTGTCACTGTCGCTCATATAAAGTTGCCGTCGATTGGTTGGCACGATAAGCATTATGGAGGACATATTAACTTGCACCAAAGAGAAGAAAAAAAAATCCACGTGGACGGTTTAACGTCAGAACACTGAACAAAGTTCACCAGGCTAATATTTTGTTTCTGCCACACAACGGCAAATACAAATACGCGTTGACAGTCGTCAATATAGCCAGTCACTAAAAGGAAGCTGAACAGTTCACATCCAAAATAGCTACCGAGGTCGCAGGTGCACTGGGGCGTATATACGCGCGTGGACAATTAAGTAGACCAAGTCAGTTTCAGGTTCATTCTGGCCGAGAATATCTCGAAGTAACCACGTTGATGAAAGGTAACAGGGATAAAATTCGCCACGGACATATTAAGCATCGTTGAACGATTTAATCGTACACTTGCTGAACGATTATTTATACAGAAGGTGGTATATCAAAGATACAGCGTACATTCTATACATATATTTTATTTATATTCCATACAAATACACATATTTGCGTTTGCGTTTCCAACGCAGTTAAAATTGACTACAAACAACTGTGCATTGACGGAATGAATTAGCTCTGCACAGCCCTGTCCAGTGTGTTCGCTTCAAAATGTAGTCCTTAACCTATTTGCGAATAATCGCAGTCTCCTCTGCAAATTGATAGTTGCATCTTTTAGTTTTGAACTTCTCTTTTTATTCATATTGGCCAAATAAATATAAGACACACTTATAATTTAAACAATAAAGATGGTTTACATGAAGAAAGTAGAGCACTATAAACACAGTTTGATTAACCACTTGAACATTGAACGCGCTGGCTATCACTAAGAGGCTAGCATATCGAAAAGAGTTGGGAATATAAACTAACTGAAATGAGGAACTAGCAAGAGGTAATTCAAAGATTTAAGTGTATTTACGTTTAATTTAAGTCATTATTATGATTCAATTGACATTGTTACAATTATTACCAACCATACAATTGCTTCTGTCCTCCATTTCTAACTTTCCCCTATCCGTTGCTTCGTGTGACTACATCTTTCCATCATTCATAGGTCCAGAGACATCATCGCACGACACAGGCTAAAATACACCACGCTTCTTGTTTTTGAACGGACGTTCGCTAGTACCTTTCTACGAAGGTCAACAGAAAAGAGAGAGAGAGAGAGAGAGAGAGAGAGAGAGAGAGAGAGAGAGAGAGAGAGAGACAGACAGACAGACAGATGTGTGGGGTTAAGGAGACTTACCTTACTGCCATCTCTATGTTTCTTTATTGTCGATTTATCTGCTGCCGTACCAAGCCACACAATGATAGAGAAAGGCTGAGGTAGGGTAAAGCGGCCTTAGGACATTTTAATATTAAATAGTAAGTTTCTAGACCCATATTAATATTTTAGAAAACATGAAGAAAGAGCTATAATTAAACAAAGAATTAAACAGATTACGGTATGTGTATTCCTCCTTAAAAATAAATTACCGTACAAATCTTGACAGGCCTTTTGTAACTTTGTAAAATTGGTATTGTGAATACTGTATTATAATCATATGGAGCGTTTACACCTAATGATTACGAAGTCTCAGCTTCTTGTACGTTACTTGGTGTTAGTTCAGTTTTCTTTTTTCTCCCACTCCACATTCTTCTCCGAATTCTCTTCTTTATGGGG